>JXXA01012911.1:0-21857 GCA_000956255.1 Anopheles punctulatus | reverse complement strand
GGGGACGATGTCTGCTCGTAGTGGCCTGTTGGTATGATGATGTTCGAATTAATTTCTGCTGCTCTGTATTAACACGAGAAGATTACGAAACGCTGCCAGCAGGTGGTGGCAACTTTGGTTTCACGATGGGAATTTCTTACTATGAATTGACTCAATCTTATTACAAGCATAAAAAAAAACACGCATCGCACACTAGTAGCACCCGAATTTGGTGTTGATAAAACGCTTTTAACATGAATTTCATCGAATATTACTCCACCCATCTGTAAGCAATCGCGTGCCAGCCACTTAAACCTATCGATAAGCATAGCTTGCACGTGTGGCGTCACCTCCGGATGGGGACAATTTTCCCGCTGGTTGGGAAGTCTCACATTAATTTCTAACATATCATCAACACATTTACGGGCGACATGGTTGAGCAAATTTATTACAACTCAACTCCACTAGCATCTGGGAACGCTGGAACATAGCCCGGGGACAAACGGACGGGTTTGGTAATGATAGTTGAACAGAGCGAGGAAAACTCTTAGGCGAGAAGCAAAAAAAAAAAGCGCGCGCGAGCGCTCTTAAACGATGATTTATGTGGGTAAAGGCTGGCGGGCCATGCGTTCGCGTGAGTTTTCTTGTAACTCCTGCCGAATCCGTTCTCGAGGTTGTGTGCTAAAACTGTTTTTTTTACTCGCAAACGTGTTTCCGTTTTCCATACTGCGATTCCCTCGCTTTTCACCAACTTTGGTGTGACAAATGGTTTAACCAGATCCCGCACATTCAGAGGAATTTAAAATCCCATTTTTCCCGAACCGAAAGATTATTTGCTGCATACTCTTGTTGTTCGTTGCATTACGGTAAGGTTTAGTTTTGACATCTTTATCATAAATCGATTTGTACGCATACGGTGCCGACGTTGTAGTACGATCCAGTGTACCGAGTGGACTTACAGGAGAGTTTATTTACATAAAGAGTTTTTAATAACGATTTTCTTCCTATACGTATTTTCTCGATATGTTGTTTCATACTCATCATCAATCTTGCCATTTGTTCTAAACTGCTTTGTGGGTTGACTAAATATTTCTCTCAGTAAAGTATAACTACAAGATTTGAATAACTTTTTCAAACTAAAAACGTTTAAAATGTTTTTTACGCATACATTTCCTTGAATCGACTAATGCCGAAATATTCAAACTGAAATGAAAAGAATGATTAATTAGCTACTGAAGCATAATTCCTGTTGGGCACTTCCATTTAGTTAGCAGCAAATGTTACAATGTAAATATCATGTTGACAGAACAAACAACTAATGTGCGTGGATGATATTTTATGTTTGAAACTAAAAAAAACGTAATCCTTCCCCGAGCGTAATTCTCTCATGCACATAAATTGCTCATTCACAGACAAAACGTAATAACCTGTACGATAAGCTGTCAAAAACTACTGCACCCGATTCCGCTTCGTATGCTTGCCGGGAGCACATTTGTCATTACGGCCTACCTGCCAACTATCTCATTAGACACCTCGGCCTCGGTCGAACACCGGGATGCTTCTGGCTTCTGAGGTTCCACCGCTGATGTTGTCGGTCAATTGATGGCAAATGACTGTTATTACACCGCGAACATACGCGACCGTGGGTAGCTGGGAAAGGATTAATTTGCGACGTAGCCGCCTGGTCGAAGCCCTTTCCCTGCGGCGCCGGCCGGCACTGTTAAGCGGATGCCGGCAAACGCCCAACCTCTGCTTGCGCCGGGTGTCACTTTCGCACGCGAAACTCATGTTTGCACGCCGGCGAAAAGTGCTGGCTTATGTTTATGATTGGTTCGGTTCGTTTGCAGTCTGCACGAACACGGATGGGTTGGTGGTTTTGCGTGTGCGAATCATTTGCGAGTGGGAACTAAGTGATTTTATGCAATGTAGTGGTGAATGATTTGTTTAACCTGGCTGCTGCGCGTACTGAGGGCCGTAGTTTCGTTAAATGAGGCAAATTGGGATAATTAATATACTTGAGTAGTTTTCATGAGCAAAGACGAACTATTCAAAATTCGCATATTGACATGTTGCTGGTTCAAATTGTTACATTATTTTTCAATGTGTTGTATTTAAGACAGCAATATATGTGCATTAGTTACTGTGCATGGGCAAAGTGACTATGCTTAAACATAACGAAATTTCGTCAGTGGGTGCTAAACAATAATTTTGCTATACTTGTTTTTTATTCAATGAACGAATAAATGAACATAGGAGGGAAAAAAAGTTAAACATTACATAAAAAATAATGAATGTGGATACTATTTAAGCGAAACCACTTCAAACCACCATTATTTTGTATCCGTGTGTCTAAATAATCCACAACATTGACATATAATGTTTACTAAAAACGATTTTTTTTTGCAAACATATTTTGGCAGAAGTCCTTTTAAACCACTTTTACCAAATATTTAACCCCCATGCAGCCGGAACGTTTTGCAAGCCAGATGTGATAAGAAACTTATCTTTTTACTTAAATTACACTCGAGAAAAAATGATTGTATAATACAGTATGCAAATGTCTCACGTACAACTAGTATTTAAAAATTTTATATATTGTTCATAATTTATTTAAAACAAGTTTAGACGTTTTCTATAACCTAGCTATATAACTATATTTTCTAACTCGCTTCAAATGGTCATATGTCACAAGCAGTGTGAAATACGCTCACAATAAGCCTTACATTATTCTGCAGCTTTCAAGATAACGAAAACCGAATTCGAATGCATTCCGAACGGAGCAACGTTTGCCGAAACGGTCGTTGTGCACCGCTGACGGCACCGTTTTCTCGGCTTCTACGGTTGGCTACGGAAACCACCTTTTCTGCAATTTTTATGCTGCAGCTCATGAATGCATAAACAGGCGTTTCTTGGTGTTCGAATTGGTTAAGAGACGGCTCGTAGAACCATGACCGGTCAGCGGGCGAAGGGATGTTTGGCACAAGTTGTTGGTGTTTAGTTTTGGGGCACCCCAGCTGGAATTAACATATCCATTTGGTTAACCACCTTACCACCCGCAATGTGTGGTCTGACTCTGGTTTTATGGTTCAATCTGTTTTTTTTTTGTTTGTGTGTTTGTTTTTTCCTCTCTCTTTTCATTCGAGCACTTGAATTGTGTCATTGGAAGGGCGTGTTGCAGGGCCGGCTGGGTCAAAGTGTTGCTGACGCTAAGATTGGACTCGGTCCAGTTGCATTTTCCAAGCCGAAGATGGGGAGCCGGCACAAAACGCGTCGGTAGAATAGGGTTTTAGAAAGCCGCGATTTCTTCTCGCCAGTCAGTCCGTTGGTTCGAGCGGCAAAAAGGATCCTGGACCGATGCCGGGCATCGCCAGTGCCGTACGGGCGCCAGTATAATCGACCCGGTCGCGATGGTCATGTACACCGATGGGAAGCGATGTAGATCTTATCTGTCGATTGGTAAATCCTCGTTAGCGCTTCGTTTGTTCTTGCTGTGGGCTGTGCGAAGGTGGATGCGGGAGGAGAGAAACCGTATCGCTACTTTACGCGAACCCGCAATGTCCTGGTTTGTTTTGTGGTTTGCCGCTCGACATAAGTTGTTGCGATAAGCAAAACGGCGCGATGTGGGGTTTGCGCAATTGAGCAAAAGTCATCACCAGAACATGGGCCGGAAAATGTATCCAACAGGCAAAAGTGGCTCACTTGGCAGGGAAAAAGTTTAATGACACAAACATTTCTTTAATAGCGTACACGGTTTGAAATTAAAACACGAGTATATTGATCGAGATTTGAGCTACTTTTAAAAAAACCGAAAGAATTTTTATCGGTAAAATATTAGACTGATATTTCAAAAACATTGACAAAACTGTCAAATTCATACTCATGCTCTTTTTGTAATCTATTTTAATTACCAACAAATTACCAATTAAGCATACACTCTAACATAAACTTGTGGCTTGCCAAAGTCAGCCAAGTCTGATGTCAAATCTTAAGCTGTCTTATAAATAACAGTAAAGTGTCTTCCAGTTTCACAAATTGCACTGAACAATTTCCAAATTTTACAGTGGCAATGAATCATGGTCACTTCATGGGTCGCTAACCTCCAGACAATTTTATGCAAGAATTCAAGTTCAAATCAAACTAGATCTATTACGAGGTACTAATTAGTGAGCAAAATGCACGGCTCGTTAATCACTTTAATTAATAAAAACACGTTTTTGTTGTATGTTCACGTATGACATAGGCATATTGGCTTAGTTAAAAGAAAGAAACCCCTTTCAAGTATCCTCTGTAGTAGTTATGCGAGGGCGTGTCTTGTGTGGAGGATAGCTTTCGGTCTGTTATTTATCAACCTACCAAGGATAACCCGTCGTTCGCGATAGAGCCATCAGGCTCACACTCTATCAACACACCAATGCTCCGGAGAATCGATCGCATCAAATCAAGACATAAAACTGGAAATGGCTAGATCAGCTAGCCACACCACCTGGCAAAGGAGTGCCGTTGACGAGTTGCGCAATCGAACCAAATCGACAAAGGTGTGATAGAAATAATTGACGCGACAGACTTGCAGAGCAGGAAAATGTAACCAAGGATTTTTTTTTAATGTGCCCAACCCTTTTACACGCGTTACAGCATTTGACATCGATGATTTAGCTCTGGTCGTATGTGCTTTATGTTATTCATTCGCTTATTTTCCATCCACACAATTATCATAAATCGTGGTACGATTTTCTACCCTTGCCATGACATGGTGCTAAGCACAATCTATGCTTCACAGCTGAGTGCGGGGATGGAAAAAATTCGGTCGATTTATTATTACCATGGGTGTTGAATTATTTTGTTGCTGTTTGAATAGAATGTGTGCCAAAGCACACAATGTACGGATTTGAGTAATTCTTTGCCCAAACACCCATTAGGTGCGATTCGACGATAAGTTGTGAGAATAAAAGCGTGTGTTGTTACATCCAGCTCATTAGTGACCGCGTGAGGTCAGTGGATGACCGGAAATGCACATTGCTCTACTTGTTACATGCTGTATCGATCGAGCAGCGAGTGTGAAAACCGTGACGAACAAATCATCATCCCAAACAGTAATCGCTGGTGACATTGTGTGTAGTCTCGCGCTAGTTTTGTCACATGGTGGTGTTGCTTAAACGATTTCAGATTTGAAGCGACCATGGGAATGTTGAGATACAAATTATTGTTCAGAAGTTTCGGCCTTGTAGAATCGAATTGACTGAGAATTGCTGAAAAATTGAATTAGTAAGCCAGCTGAGATAATTCGTGTCGTATAATGTGTTCCGCGCAGAGTACAACATCTACGCAGAAGGTCAAGTACAATGCTTCGTACAAACAGAAGACTTTTATGGCTGGGTTGGAATCATAATTGGTAAGCTCCAAAGAGGGGTTTTAGAAATTGGGCTTCCGTTGCATGTAAAACAAGCCTACCATCGCTTAATCACCCCACACTTACCAGCGCTTAATTGGATATTACTTGCGTAATGCATGCGTTCCTTCTGCCATGCAGCATTCTTCCACCGCGACCGATCCATGAACACAAAATCCGGTGTGCGCCTTATCGCTGCGCGGATTTGTGAGACCCATTTATTATCCAATCGAGCTGCAGAAGGGCGCACCGAACATCGAATGGTGCCGGGTAATAATTTCACCCGCGGCCGTGGCGTCGACGTTAAACATCCGGCAAATGGTGGGCAGACGATGGGCCACACCCGGCGTCTACCCGATCGCTCAGTTGGTTCGATGCTTTCAGGCGCAAGCGTTGGCGAATTTTCCGCACCGTCCAGCGCACGCACAGCCGCTTTTAATTCTCCACAATTATAGGCTTTTTATTAATCCTTTGGCAACGGCGCCGTTGCAACTGCTTAATAGGTCGTACCTGTCCTGAGATCATCCTGTGGCTTGATGCACCGTGGCTTTGTGTGGTGGCGAGTGCATTCTCGTAGGTGAGCAGCGGAAGTCAAGCATTCGACTAATGAATAGCAATCTCAAGGCGTCGTGCAAGGGGTCAAGCGGCGTCACCTTTCAAGCGCGATTTGAACACGAAATCGAGGTGCTTATTAAAGATCGCAAACTCGACGCAACGGATAACGAATCGAACCCATTCGGAACAGGTGAAACTCATCACAAGAAAGCAAAAATGTACCTTGAACAATTTGTATAAAATGAAACACCTTGAATTGGTTGAAGACATCATATAACGTACTGTTGACATATGAATGGTTGTGGTAGTGTAGTCATGTACAGCCTAAATCTATTACAGCATATTAAATATAACATTTTTCTTAAACTATTTCAAGAGTTTTAATGCGACTTTGGTTTTCCTCCACTTTGGAGAAGGCAAACTCACTCATGTCAGCATTTTAACACCATTTAACCATGCACAAACATAGCTTTCACCTACCTTATTGGGGAAGTCCACAGCAAGCATACAATCGCTGTAGTTGTTCTCGGTCTTTATAGGCGTCGGTCCGGCCAGGGGACTGCAGAGTTGTCCTACGCTGAGCTGGGCTTCTCTATACCACGGATACATAGCTCACGGACGCTGGCACTTGGCGGTATCGATCGTACAATAGCATTTTCCACCAACTGCTACCGGCAACACTACACTCTGCTCGTGCCAAAAGCCTTCGTGTACACTTTGCTGCACTAGCACCACAAGCGAGAGCACTCGTTCGAGCACAATAGACTCGAAGGAGATCGATCAGACTTTCTATCACATTCGAAAGAGTACACGGGAGATTTTTATCGACACACTTGCGATTGAATGCAATCGTCAATGTTGATATTTTACGTACACAGCTTTGATCGAAATATTTTGATTTGCTATCAATAATTTACCGGCTGCCTCATGTGCAATAAATTATTTGGTTTGAGTACGGTGGTGTTGGATGTTTATTCTCGCACCGTTTCTTGAATGCGCTTCCCACACACAGCACCTTAAAACACACTATAGGCTTTTTAACTGTGTCATCACGACATACTTTTCACCAAAACACTGCACAAACGCAAGCAAACAAACACGCTCGGTACATGCGATTGTACGATTAACGAGCTAAACACGATAAGTACACTGTAAAACCAGCAATCATATTGCTAAAATCGAACGTGTAAACAGTTGCACACGCACACGTATCATCCTCGATCCAAAACGGCCGACAAACGACGTCATTACGCACTACCGCAAGGGTGATTGGAAATCGTGGCAATTGTTTTATGCTCGCCGTGCTGACATTAGATAACGTTCCATGTTAACCGGTTGCGGGAAGGCAAAACGGCACCTGCGAGCCACGGTGGACAGTAAGAACCGAAGCGAGGTTTATTAATTGCCGGAATAGTTGTGCGAACTCGATGTCACTCGTTTATGGAGAGCCTTTAATTAACACGTGTTTCGCCCGTTTCAACTCACGCACGGGCTGTTCCTCTGTGCCGCCAGGTGGTTACAATTCGAACTTGCACCTTAACGATCCCGCGTTTCCGCGACGTCTCTTCCCGTTCTCACTCACGCACGAAAAAATATTCTTCCTCACGGCACAATTTAAAAATGATTCCAACGCGCCTGCTGGATTTTCCACAGGGATATCGCTGGCGTACACGCCGGTACTACACAAAGCAAACACCAAAAACTCGCTCGGCACGGTGCCCGGGACAGCAATGCGTTTTTTTACCACGCGCTCCCCAATGCGACTGACAAGCAAGGCTTCGGTTCTGGATAGCTGGTCTGACGACGGCACATCGTGTGAGCCAGCAGGTTGCGTTTGGTGGGGCGCACGCTCGGTGCGTTCGTGCTGTTGTGTTCTTGTTCTCGCCCGCGTTGGAAGTTGCTGCATCTCACTCGCACCAAGCATCCCCCCGAGCCCACCGCGGTGGATGGAGTTCGCTCCCGGGGATGCTCCGGTGGAGCATGAGATCGATGTATGAACCCGACGTTTCACAGCCTCTCACAAGCCAGATTTCACTCTCTGAGCGATGCAGAAACTCGACGGAGCTCACGCTCGCACTGGTAGTAGTGCGCATCCTGGAACACACAGCACAGCAGTGAGGCAGGCATTATTTATGCGCGACTTTTCCCCACTAACAAATCAACCCACGAGTGGTTTGATGGTGAATGGGCTTTTTAATGCATTTATAGATTGTATTTCGCGCTCACTCCGCAGGCATCACATGCTTTAAGAATGTTTATAGTGTATTGTGCTTGTGCACCAAGGTGCACATAAACCACCCTCGGTATGTATGAGCTGTGATTTCACTGATCGATCGAACTGTCCGCCTTACGTTAACGTGCAACATTCGCCGCGGTACGTGTTATGTTCGATTAAATGCACTGTAAATTACGATTTGGAATGCGCAGTAAAGTCATTTCATTAACACGTTGCAATCATTTTCCAATAACGAAACTATTTCCACAATTTACATGTGCATATTTCTGTTCCTTGGGCAAACCGCGTTCTCACGCCATATTTCATCTTGGCAAGTTCCCCTCCCGGAACGCATATTCGCACCAGTCACCGTTTCCGGATGCGCCTTTCGCGCCTCATCTCAACGCACGACGCTGCATTATCCAAACTCATCTGGAGAACGTTAGCAGCACTACCGCCGCTGCTAATGAGCCGATCCTGCTTGTGCATTCGCATACGACAGAGAACTTTTACTGAACCAGACCCTTCGCTTTGCTTTGGTGGGAGAATGCCAGCCGACCAGATGTGACGGTGCGGTTCATCGTCCGTCGGTCGTGTCAAGAGATGCATTTCGCAAGAGCTGCTGCACATCATTCGCGAAATGTGATGCAAAAATGCTGTGCAATAATTTCGCAAACTGCGGCAGACTTTGTGTCGGGATGTGCGATAGTAGAAACGACTGGATGGGAAAATGAATTGGACCGAAGGGTATTTGGCAAATTGTTCACATAAAAAAAAAAATGCTAACCAGTTTGTGATGGGACTCGAAACATCTTCATCTTTCGCGGGGGGTGTGGAAAAAAGTCTGCCGCTAGCAGCGTCTCAGGTGTAAGTTGCATAAAAGGCACCGGCATACATTCGTTTTTATTTGTTTTGCTCGTGCTGTCTGTTTCGGTGGCAAATTTGAGAAGCATGTGAAACGTCATTCTATGCAAATGATTAATCCAACATTGCCGTTCGTCTTTCACCACCGCATTGCGAATCCAAAAATTTGTTCCACAAAAAGAGATGTCCAGTTTCCATTCACCGATCTTCATCGACGTGGTTCAACACATAAGCACACACACGCACATGCCCGAAAACACACCTCTATACGGTGGTCATGACCTACCCCTCGGATATGTGTGGCCCACCGCACTTCCTGTGGAAAATGACGAGTGGCAGGCAGCAGACCTTATTGCGACTTTTTTGCCACAATGTCTCTGTGTTTCGGTGGGATTGTATTTTTTTTGTGTATTGGCCTCCCTCGTGAGCATTCTTTCCTGGCTGGGTCATGTCTGGTGTTCTTTAGATCCCAGCATTGCGAGGCATCCGTTGCAATGTGCGTTGTGCGGCGAATGTGAAAAAGTAATGTCTGGTCGGTCGCTTGGATTTTTTTCTTTCATTTTCTCAAGGCATATCTTCAACGTGCTCTGTTGCAATTAAACGGGAGATGAAAAGTATGTTGTTTCATTTATCGATTCTGCAAGGTGCGAAACTACGGTGCTGAATAAATTTAATTGGGGATATTGTAGTATGCTTGAGTAGCGTTGCTGCATGCTGTATAAAATTACGTATTGAATTTGCCAATAAATACGCAGAGAAGAAGTAGCATTTAGCTACTGGTGTTGATCAAAAAGATAAAACTTACCAATAATGCTTATTTATGATCATTGTTAACTGTTAAAACGCGTGAAATGGTACAGAAAAATCCTTAAACTCGCTCCTAGACACGAAGGAGAATCATTGAAAAAAATGCCACAAAAAACGGACACAAAACATCAAAATGACGGCTACCATAGCATTGCGATAGTTAAGCGATTATTGTAAACGACGTAATTATTTTACTGAGACGCGTTTTTATCCAGCATCATGCCCCGGGGCCAGCCAGCCAGCGGTCAGGCATTTTATTCGTCATCTTCCCTGTTCTTAAGGTAGCTCACTTTTCATGCAAAAAAGTGAAAACAAACAAACATAGTATCTTGATGCGAGTGAAACCAAACAAAAAGCAGCATATCCACACCAAAGTTCGAAGAAAGAGGCGCTCCGGGGCGAGAGGGAGAGGGATACAATAAAAAAATGAGAAAAAAAAACGTCATGAGACCACAACCGGCCCCATCAGTCATACGACAGTCATCATCGATTTTTTATGCTTCTTAAATGTGGTTTTTTGTTTCGTGCTGTTTGTCGAGTGCATCGGTGCCACTGACACTATTAAAGTCGTCTAGCAGTTTCATGCTGTTTGTGGGTTGCTTTTTGCAACGAGCCTGATGTGTATGGAAAAACAGCACCTACAATAATCGTAGTAGTACAACTGCGAGTAATATGCAGATCGAGATCTACGTTTAGGGTAAATGCAGCTGAGGAAATGGCATTAATTGCTAAATTAACAGTTGTAAAAGTGTTCTAAAAACGCGCCTTTTTTCCGAAACTGCTATTTTTTTTCTATGATGAAACATTTGTGTTTTCTTGTTTGTTAAGCTTAATGATGATTTCCTAATCAATCGAAACAAATGACATATTTTAGAACAATGGTGAAATATTATGAAATCGTAATTTACTGTTAAAACTGATGCATTTTTATTTTTATTGAAATATTAAGCAAAACCATTCCTAAACGTGTATCATAAAATTGTACATTTAAATTATCCAATAACTTTTTTTTTGATCGTCATAAAACTTTGAGAAAAGTTTAAGCAGTCATTCTAAGGAAGTTATTAACTATTTCTCAAACTTTTTCCTCAACTAAACGGTTGTGGTGGGCGATTTGTCTACCCCCTAAGAAATATTCCCGTCGGCAAACGCAACTTTACGGCGCAGCCGCATGAGTTACGTCACTCCGCCTCCGAAACCGAGCGCCTCGATAGAGTGGCCAGTTGCGATTGGTCGCTTTTTTACGCACCCTGGTCAAGAGGTGTATGGGTCGTCCGCATTTGGTGTGCGGTGAGGGTGGTGATTGAGTTGGAGCAAAGTTCGAAAAACAGAGCTTCTACGGTAAAAGAGAACGAACGAACGATGGCTCAAGGTAGAAAACCTGTTTCTAGGAAGAAGCGGGATGACAAGAGAACCGTACTTCCTCTCGTGAAGCTTAGAGGAGAAAAAATATCGCTTGAGAAACGTTCGCCGAGGAGGGGTTGAAATCTATTCTCTCTGAAAATGAGCTCCACATGGAACGGAACTCACGCGGGTGTAGCATCAAACACAACGCATTTCATTCGTTTTGCAGGGTTTGCGTTCGTTTTTATCTGTTTGCTATCGATTCGTGCTTTTCTTTGCTTGTGGAGCTCTTCTTACCAGAAAACCCTGCGATGGGTATTAAGAGTATTAAGATACGTATTCAACTTACTCCCCAAAGCACTCAAGTTCAACACTCATCTAGTGCATCCGAGTTGCAGCTCAAACTCGCTGTAAATGCAGTCAAGATATTGCACGCTCACTCATCGCTGGGTGCGACTGTTGCCGTGGCAACGAAAAATGTCCGCTCATCAACTCACCGGCAAAGACCGGCTGAGAAGAAAAATGTTTCACTACAGCTTTGGAAAAGGAGGAAAAAAACCACCCCACCCTGTAGCTAGAGCGTGATCAGAAAAACAACCAGACACGGAACATACAGGAACAAAACAAGCAACACTATCATAATGAGTAGCAAAGAATCGTATCGGGCGTGCAATTAAAGCAATTATTTAATTAAACATAAAAACACACCGATACATGCCGCACGGGGGACATAAATATACATCGTTTTGCGATGCGAGCACCGGGCTCGTACCGAACGATACGACCCCAAGAATCGTTGCATAATTTTATTAAACGCTATCGGTAGTTAGGGATCTCTAAATAAAAATGAAATTGCTGTTATGCATCATTCATTAGCCGGTGGCGAAAGGAATCGTTCCATGGGTGGATAAAAGAAAATCGTTTAGGGTTAAATATCACGGATGCGAAAATTAAGTGAATCAAATATTATTTTCAAATCGCATTCAGAACATTTCTAACGACTATTTTGTGTGCGTTAACGCGCGAACGCGCTCTCTTGTATAACAACAAATTTGAACTCGAGAATTTCCACCCGAATTTTCTTATCGTAGTGCACAAGACTTTTGTGTCATGCTGGAAATGAGTTCAAAGACACCCAAGTAGTTGAGCACATGAAATGAATTAATCGAACATGAGTCAGCAAGTTTCAGATGGAGATTCTTGGGAAACACACACGAATCAAAACAAAGCATTTTTCTTTTTTGCTATTGCCAACACAAACACCTTTAAAGGCAGTTGCACTATTTATGAGGTATGCAAAGGTGTAGAATATTTTTGAAATAAAAATAAACACAACTTTAATGTCACCTAACATCTATTTACTTTCAGTAGGCTTCTCAAGCCTTCTAAACATGATTCATACGTTGCACTCTTTTGCCGAAAACAATAGGAATAGTATTGACACACTCATAAATGGCAAATGTGCTGCTAATGGCCAAAATGCATTTGAGATCATTTGTGCAAGTCACCACATGGAACCCCCCAGGAAGAAATAAACCCATACACTAGGTCGTGCGTTCTGGTTGTTACCCGAAAACAAATGACGTGTGCCGCTAATCTCGCCAGCCGCTCAATCAAACGCCCGCAACCACATCTAGTATGGGGCGACATGTTCATCTAGCCCATCTAGCAGGACCTGTGAGGGTTGCGCCCGTTTTCATTAGCCACATTAGCGGCTTTGTTTCGTTTATTTTCGATCCCCTGTCGTACAAACACTAACATAAGGGTAAGCGTGCGCCTCACCCTGCTAATGGTAGGCTGATTTAGAGCAAAACAGAAAAAATGTTCACCAAGGAACCGATCATGAAGTGCATGATATTCGGTTTTATGAGCTTTTTGATCAATAATCGTTCGTTGCATAAAAAAACACACGTAAACCGCTCGAGAAAAATTAAAGGGTTCATCATGTTTCCATCCGCAGATCGAGCTCGTTCCATCGTGGTACGAATCGATCGTGATGAGCACGATCTTCATCTTCATCATGACCGTCATCGTGATCATCGCCACCGTCGCCGCGACGCGTATGAATGAATGACGGTGCCGGTCGGTTCGGACACTGAATGAATTGCACAGTTAACGGTGTTAATACGTTTTGCAACAAGCCGGGCGCCGACAAAGTGGAGCGGATGTGTACCCGGCACTAAACCGATCAATCCGGATCGATCGTCTGCAAGCGAAGGGCTTGGGGGGGGGGGGGGGGCGGGTGTTGGGTTCGAGAAAGGAAGAACACAACGTGCGCCCAAAGGTGTGTACGTGTTAGGGCGCGCGCGACGGTTCCATTATAAGGAAATTAAACATGAAATAGATTCGTCACAGAGGAAATTGTTATTCATTCATTGCCGCACCGAATGTGAAGAACCCGGGTGGGGTTGCTTCTGTTTGGGGATGGTGGTACAATCGCTCTTAATCTGGGCCTGCTCCTGGTGCACACCCGAGGCGTTAACGTCTCGTGATGCTGGTCAGTGTTGCTAGTATATACCTAATTTTAAAATTTAACTCAATATCAATGAATTAAACAATCGGACTCTCTTCCAGAACTTTTTTGTTGTAATTTTGCATGACAAATCATTTAAAAACCATTATGTAAAAAATCCACAACAATCATTCTATTAACTCATTTATTATGAGTTAAACTTTGTTATAATATTGTTGTATTTCATTTTCAATGCACATGCGTAAGGATTAATTTATCTGCCAATATGAGTTTATTTTTTCCGTTCATTATCTTCACGATCAGTAACGTCATGTTTAAAAATAAAATTACTGTGCTCTCTGGCAACACTGCCCGCTCGAGAATGAGATGGCAGCGGTCTGCCCTCTGTTCTCGGCGACATGGTAATAATCTGTGGCGGATTAGCTTCTCTTCCACCGCTTCCACCGTCGTCCGAGACGAAGCGCTGGACAAAGGTTCGGCGCTTTTTGGTGCGGTCACTTTCAAAGAGTAGCTACCGTGGCGGGCGCCGCAACATCAAACGGCATGGGTCGGCGTTGGCTGGAAGTTGTTTGAATAGAGGAAAACCGTGCGCCGTTGGGTCTGTGCCCGTTGATTAGTTCTCACTTTGCCACTATCGGCCAGATTACAAATCCAGAACCAGGACAATTGTACCTTAAATGGGATTTGGATTTAAATTTTCCCTTTCAGCGTGTGTAGAAGGTGAATTGAACTACACAAACATCGGGCGTAAATTGTGCTGTTGACTTTTCTCCAGACTTTCCACGCTGCAGCAGAACCGTTGTAGTAACGGCATTGGTACAATTTAATCCCATCCAGTAGCACTATTTGGCAAGGATTTTTGAGCGAAACAACATCCAACTGATTACCCTCATTTATCTCTCTTATCTCATTTTTCATAAGTTCGCGAGTCGGGCTTGTGCCGGGTTGTTGCCGGGGGAATGATGTGGCGTGAGCGATCCGAGTTCGCCCGGCTGAGTGCAAATTGCGGATTACCCCAAATTGCGGCAGCTTCTGGTTTCACTCACACGGGTTTCTGCAGTGAACGAGCGGGAACGTGGACGTGGGGACACATTAATACTTCGCTTTTCGAGTTCCTTGTAAGTAGTGCCGGCTTACACACACACCATTGTGTGAGAAAACGTCTGTTGGGTCAGCAACGGACACGGCTCACGTTTGCCACCGCGATAAGCCATTTTTTCAGCCGGTTTGGTGTGGCGAATGAATCGCGACGGCAGCGAAATGGATGGAAAATAATAAATGTCCATCGGGCGGTGCTCGGTTTTCGGGCGGCAAACCGGATGAGACACCAGCAATCAACTAATGAGAGCTTCCCTTCCGCGGACCGATTACGAACTGTTGCTATAGCCGAACTTTCACATGGTTGATTGATATGTTGTGGCGATGGGTTGGAGCATTTTTATGAATTTGTCTCAGGGTGATCCTCAAGGCTGCGATCAATTTGGCGGAGAACATTTTAGATAAGCTATTGGGGAGGGAGAGAAAAACAATTTTCTCGACTACGTTCAGTTTGTGATTATTAGCGAGGAAAATGATGTATTTCAAATACTCTGTTTTAAGGAGCTTCAATAAAATCATGCGATACAATAAACAGATTCAAGAAATACGATTTTTTGAGATCTCATGTTTAGATATTATATTCGATCAATGTCATTGTTTGAAAAAAATGGTTCTGAGTTTTATAGAAACCAATGCTTGGTTTTCATATTTTTATGTGATGATTTTGGTTACCGGTCATTCCCACTATCTTAAAAGGAGGTACATTTTTCACCACAAATACTTGTTTTTCTGCGATTAGCAAAATGTTATGCAATCGTTTTAAAACCGAATTATTTTTTCAAACATACAACAAAAGTTCAAATAGATAGACAATAACAACATTTCGTCAAGTAAGAGGAAAAAGAACCCAACCGATGGGTTGGAGCATCGTTAAAAGATTATTGATTTTATGCTCTTCGATCGTTAACCAGTGGTAGCGGTCATTCAGATAATGATGATGGAGATTTAATTTTATTTGCAAACGACTGAATGGCCCCATTAACGACGGTGACGGTAACCATGCGAATGTGTCTGTGTGCCACTACCGTGACCAAAAGGATGTACATGGAAGTGTATTTTTCATTTTCACTGCTCATTGTAGTTACGGGTTAAGAGCTCCTCGTGGAAAGGAGGTTTAGGAATACCACCCGTAAATGTGATTTTTGCCATGATAATTAACTAATTATTACATTAATTATACACCACAACTGACCACCGTGAAAGTAAGCAGCAACAAGACAGCAGAAGTGAGGTTGAGTGTTTTTAAATCCTTTTTTTATCTCATCGCATACATTGGCTACTGTCGTTACTTTTTGGTGATAGATTTCCCAACCATGGGAGTGTGATGTCAGCGGAAGTAATGAATAACCTGGCAATCGGGTGTGGTCTTTGCTGTGGTCAGTTCGAACCAAATAAAAAACGAACAAATAAAGCTTACGGGAACAGTTTCTCTGTTGGTAATATTATGAGGTAGAGGGGCTTCTGTTTTAAAGAATTATTTTATTATGCTTGCATTTCTAGAAATATATTATATTTAGGCTTCTGATTTCACATATTTTAAGACTGTTTCTCTGGGTAATTGCAAATCTTCAATTACTTGAAACTTAGCGTAGTTAAGTTCAAACGGTAAGCTGTCAAATCACAACGGAAACCGATAATAACTGATTTGCCCCTGTTTTCGAGTAATCACAAAATTTGGTTTTCTATATCTTATTTTCAATCATTTCCACAACAAATCACACATTCAGCAAGAAAGTAACCATAGTAAACATTCACTAAGAAAGTAATAAATGACGTATTCCGTAACAAAAAACAAAAAAAAACACAAACCGAACGTAACGCAATTGAATACGTACGCGAGCATACGCTTTAATTTTCCAACACGGAACCAACATGAGAAATGAAGACGAATGACCGTTCCCTCCCAGGGCGCGATGAAGTGGTTTGCGCGATGAGCAGATTTTTACGATTCCTATCTATTGCCAATGCCGCATACTGGGCAGCAAGCAAGAAGCAGAGGACTCGACCTTTATGCCGACGGGTGCCTTCGTCTGCTCCTGCCAACAACGGTAGCCGTTTCCGGCGCTGTCGGGTACACCCTCCTACTTCGACTCTGTATTCCGCCCGGCAGTGCGTTTCATTAAAGCGCACAACGAAACATTTCATTAACTGTCGGATTTTGCAGTGTTTTCACGCGCCCAAGGAACTGATGCTGGTGTACGAGTGGCCGGTAGGTGCTCTGGTTTTCACTGACCGCTCAAAGCCAACGCTCATCAATCGTCGTGCGCTAAAGCGACAGAAGGGACCGTGAGGAGCGTGTGGGGTTAATTGTTTTCCTTTTACTGTCGTTTCTTAATTTGCTCTGCTTTTGGGTTCCTCTGTTCTGCCGATACCGGGGTTTAGAGTTCGGTACTTTGCTCCATGTACGTGTAGACGTGCATCACGAGTGCATTCCCATCAACTGTTTATCACACTCTTCGGATCACTTCTTATACGTTTTCTCTGAACATTCTCTTCTTGTACGATGTAAAAATAATACCAACGAGAGTGTAAAAATACTTGACAAAATAAATTGACTAAATGGTTTGAAACGAACAAGTAGGATGTAGTGAAGGAAAGTGGATTTTTTGAGTGGAGAGATTCCTTTATGCTAATACTCATGCTCGAATTTCACATTTTCAAACACAAATTCAAACACATACGAACTACTTTAAAATTATCTTTGTCACAACACTAACGACGACAGAAACACTGGCATGAATAAGTAACTAAATTCGATGGTTCTGTTCTATGTAATTATCATGGGTCAAATGTATACACAACATGAGGAAAAGAGGTGAGACGAACGTTTGTGGTCAGCATAATTCATTGTTGACATCCCATTGCAAACGCACATTGGACACTCGGTAAAGTGTAAAGGTGACTGAATGTCCTTTCCGTTACATAAATTTTGCTTAGCTTTGGGAATTGAGCTGAGAATAGTTATATAAAGATACTTATTGCAATATATTCATTAACAATAAATTTTAATTTGATAAAACTTGTTCCATGTCCACTCCTCACGATGGTCTCTAATCGAATGAGTTCGTTCAAACTATGGTTTTACCAAGAATACGTATCGTTCTTGATGATGCTGTTTGGCCTGAGTTAGTCTAAGTCATATTAATATTTCTTCTCGCACGTCTGTATGTTTTTACCGGCTTGGACCGGTGACACTTGCCGGCGAGTCCGTGAAAATGGCAGCAGATAAAAAAAAAAGCTTCATACGATTCCCCTTCCCTGGGGTAGACAAAAAGGAAAACCTGTTTGGCAGCGCGCTCACATTGGTTCCGCCGGTCGTTCGAGGCGTTCTCCCTCTGCTACCCACAGCCGAATGTGGTCCGATACCGAGTTGGATTTAATTAAAATGTATCCAAATTAGCTATTCATTGCATGTCTCTCCGGTCAGGACTGCCGTTATGGATGTACTCCCGATAGTAGTTTTGCCCAAAAAAGGTCCTTGAGAACCGTCGACGTTGGTGTGAAGCTACTGAAATTACACTGTACTTTAAGTGTTTGGTGACCTCGGTGGATCAGTTCGAAAGATAAATTATCAATTTATTTACTAGAAGTTTTATCGAACAAAACCAATCGTTTAGACTAAAATGTGGTTCCGGGTGCATCTCATCTCATAAAGATGTTTGTCCTACAGACACGGTATGGGAGCGGTTTTACGGAACAATTTACTAGAACGAGAAACCTGACCGTGAAACGTTGTGGTTTCTGTTCTCCTTCGACAGCAAGCGGTCGAGTAGAATCGTACAGGTCCAAAGTTCATTAGCAGTCGGATAAACGCTTCTATGCGTCTCCCTTACATATTTGACGATGCCCAACAGATATAAGGAAAGGTAGAGCGTGAAAAACGTCTAATTATAGACAGGCAGTTTAATCGAAAAAAGGAAGCATGATAAATTGCTTCAGCAGCAACAATTAAACGCTGGCTTTATTTGTCGTACTGCTGCGACCATCATGATCATGATATTGCTAATGATGCACAAGAAGAATAATTAGAATGATGTTACACTGTGGTGAAGTGTTTTAAATTTTAGGTAACAATTTTAATAGTAACGTATTCATCTCAATGTCCAAAACTATATTTTCCTAAAATCTTATGAAATGAAACATTTTAGAACATTTTTTTCTCTCGGTTATGGAGGAATGTTTGTCAGTTTTTCTACGCTTGCTTTCGTTAATGATTCAGAAGGCTTGCTGAGCCAAAAAACCGCATATAAAAAGAAATGCCTCGCATTGATTTCATATCTTCTAGAAAACACAAATATGTCAAATATTTGTCGGCGGCAGCATTGAGTCGGCAATCAAAGCGACAATCCATTCAGCCAACCCGACTTCGATCAATCGCACGGTGGACGTTTTTTTTCACAGTCCAGTCAGATGCACCCGTTCCAACCACCATGACACGGCGGGCTTTTTCGGTGCGCAGCGTTTTTATTACCCTTAATGTTCGTGCGTCTTTCATATTTTTGTGTGTGCGATGTTTTGCCAGACGATATTTTAGCGACGCGTCAAAGCGGCTGTTCGTATCGCGAAATTAAAAAATTCTCTCGATCAGTGCGTCCGTTCATCCGTCCGTCGGGTTTGGTGCGAATCGGTACCTACACACTGGGAAAAGAGCTAAGGCAAGGCAGATGCAACAAATGTGCACAAAAAAAATAAAACTACCATCCCGCAAGGCGATGGTAAAACACGATCGGCAGACACAGCAGAACGATGGCAGCGGGCATCGAGACTTTCGCTTTCCGAGACGGATCATTCACTGTCATTCGTCGGTGGAAACATTCTTTCGCTGACAATTTCTCGTGCTCTTGATCGTTGGTCGTGTGTTTGGGTTGCATCTTCACGCCATGGAAGATCGCTTACCGATTCGGTTTGGGACATGTTTTATCTGTTTGTGTTTTTTTTCGTACAGTTTCACGCGCTTTTAAGAAGGTTTATAGGGAACAGAAGCCGTTGGATGGATATCGAGACTTTGACGTTCATTTGTGAGTTTTGACTAACGTTTTCGCCTTTGGTCGATTATTCTGTTTAACTTGATTGACAACGGACAGTGGTGGATGCATTTATGTTTTGTTTTTATTTTTGGAAAGTCGACTAAAATGAAGCATGAAATGGTACTTTACTGCACTTTGTGCTGTAAGTTACGACAGTGCTTGGAAAAGTTATTTGAGCTCATAAAAGTTATTATCATACATTTGAAGTCTTACAAGCCAATGTAAGGATGCCATTATACTAGGTATACTTGATCAAAAAAAAATCCTAATAATTTGGAAAGCTTAACATTCTGATTATCTTGCCAGGTTTTTAACGTTTTCTAAGTCTCTCTCAAGATCAGATCGTTATGCAGTCAGTCTGTCTCACACGGTACTTCAAATCCCTCAACGTGCGGTTCTTTCTACGTTAACTGTCCCACCACGGTTCGCCGTCGTTTCATCCATATTTATAATCTTTGTCGAAATAAAGCTACTGTTCTACAGCCGACCTCCACGGGACGCGGGTTTGCGAAAATATTGCCGCCAATTTCGATGACGCTCGTCCACCGTTACACTGTAGGACAAATCTTATCTTGAGATCAATTTTTTGTTTTAACTTCAACACACTGTACTGAACACGTTCTGATCGCGATCCTGTGCGCTCTGTGTGCGTTTCAGGACGTCGGCAGGACTCATTGAATTTTAATTTAGAACCCATTGCATGCCGTTCGGGCCACCGCTTCACCGTTTCGGTAGTATTTCTTTCTAGACTAATTTATCGCCTCGCTATCACAAACGGTAGCAGTGTGCTTTGGTACCATGCGAAATCAAATCAAGATCGAACCTGCTGTCCGATTCTCTAGCGGCGTGCCCTTGGTTGTGCCAAGCAAATAAACCAATAATAATAACAATTCATCAAATAAATTAAACGTTCCACACATAAATAAAACAGCATCATAAATTTAATTAGTGAAGGAATTTTCCCATACGCAAACCCTAGGAGGGAGAATCCATCAGTCGGCTTGATGGGCGTCCAATGCTACTCGTGCATCGTCCACAAACCCCGAACCACGTTCCACAACCCCTGGGAGGGCGCACAACTGTTATTTGGGAGAGTTATTTCCAACCAGAATATTTTTCATGCTCACCTTGTTGCAAAGCATGATGTGAAGATGAGATGAGCAAGTAAAGCGGTTGCTGATTCGTTCAATTATCTGAGGATGGCTTTTGTGATTATCAAAAGGAGTCATGGTATATAAAAACAATTTGAACTCCACTAGAACCTTAGGCTATGTATTAGGTGAGCTGTGTGGCTGTAAGATGTTTCGACATCTTTCGTAAACGCTACATCTTTTGGAACATTAACGTATAATTTAAGAGGAACGGTTTCGTATCGTAACTAGTATCGTTTTACTGCTTCCAACACGCACTCCGTAATGGATGCTGGAATCTATGTTATTTTTGTACACCCACAGATGTGACCTACCACCCAACATGTCATCAAACCCACTCCCACGCAAACCGAGAACGAATGATATATTGCCTCTTATTAAAGACAAATTTTGGCAAACGAATGCATCGGAAGTTGATATAAAGAATGGTCCACTGCTTACTGGCAGCTGGGAAGGACAAAGGACAAACAGTAGCTTCGAAACGAAGCGCAAGATCCGCTCGTGGCAATGAACCGGCCAAGCCAATAAGACGCCCGTAAGACGCATCAACGGTATTCACATCGATTCGATAGCGAGCCTTTTCTTCTGGAGTTTTCTTCACAAATTTGAGATGAAAGAAGATGAGGTGACACTCCTTCTTCTTGGGCAAATCATGCCGACGTACAACGATGGCTTGCACTATAGCTCGGGAATAAATGTTTATTTAAAGACCACATGCAGCGAGCTGGATTGTTTTTGACCGGTGAAGCAGAAAGCTGACTCCTGCCAACACAACTAGATGCGAAGCGGCAAATCTGTTCAAGAAATAGATCCAGGATGTTTTGGATGCGATAGTTTGCCGACTCATCACCGACAAATCGAGATCGTTCGACGTCCTGCTGATTTTACAAAAGAGTTTTGCAAGACCGTACGCCGTAAGGCTGCGCAAACAACGCAATAAATTTTTAACCCCTTTATA
>JXXA01012904.1:0-17792 GCA_000956255.1 Anopheles punctulatus | reverse complement strand
TCTCTCTCTCTCTCTCAGTTAATGCTTTTCGTTCTGTAGCAGTTGTTCCATGTGGGAGAAGTTTCATATCAACGATTCGTAAGAAAGGTGAAAAGGCCAAGAAAAACATACACAACCTGAACAACCCCACCGTTGTAACCTAAATAACTGCAAACGAAAAAAAACCTTTGGGGCGAAAAAAAAAGAAATATACACAAAACTGTACCGAAGCCCATTTTGCTCTCCCCCTTTGCCTACGGGGTGGCATAAAATATTCAAAACCCATCGAAGACGCTAAACACTGCCAGCTCGCAAGAATCGAAGGCTCACACAGCGAAACATTGGGACAGGTTGATGATACTTTGTTTTCATCATCTCTCTCGCGCCTTCTGCCTCCGGCCCAGAGACAACTGGCCAGGCCGGTCAGACCGACAGACCGATCGACAGTGAAGGAAGGAGACCGAAAGATTTATGCACCCAAGTTATGGGAAAATTAAAGGGCACCGCCGCACACTGTCCTTCTGGCGGGTGAGCTGCTCCTTAAAAGTTGAAAGGTCCGAAATGACACGGGACGGTGCTGCGAATCCTAGCAGCTTCAATTTATCGGTTCGGGCCACATTTGTCATGGGACGCAGGCCACCGGTAGGTACACCGGGGACGGTTCTCGTAACTTTTCTCAACAATAAATTACTGATGCTGAAGAATGAAAAAGGGGTAAGCAGCGGGAAGAAATTAACGAATGAACTTATCGTGACCGTAAATAGAGATTTACGGTATTTAATGAAGTATTGTGAAAACATTGGTCCGTGTAAAACACACGGCAGGATGAATTTTGCTAGAATGAATGATGTGTTTCTACTTCAATTACAATTACAAAGTATTAGTAACTGCATATAACCTAGTTATGTCTTGTGTCGTTGACGCAGATTTTAAAATTCTTTCCAACACGCACGGAAATAAACACGGAAAATTGTACAGTTTTGCATAAAAAAGCTTTTAACAGGATAACTCATTACAGCTGTTCGTGTACAGTGAACTTTTCCACTGGATCAAACTTAAATATTGCATCTCCAGATAAGATGTATTTCATTCAGCTCCAGATAAGATGTATGTCATTCAGAAGCATTTGAGGTCGTAATTTTCGCTTCTTAGTACTGGAAAGTCCCATTCTTTTCATCGCTTACACCCATTCTTTACATCGCTATGAAAGACTTCATTTGTGCAATTCAGCGCGTAACAAAGATAATGAACCGAGGGAAAGTGAACACATGACGAAAACACGAATTCCCTAACAATCCCTATCAAACATGACGCTGGCATAACAAGACGGCAGTTTGTACAAAAGGAGCACGCTTGCAAACGAGCGGTACACTTAGAAGGGATGCTTTAGCGAAGGGCCTGAAATTAAAAATAGCGGAGGTGGTTTTAATTAGCCGTTTTGGTTAATTAGAAAATACACCCTCTGAGCAGAAGTGATACAACGCTTCGGGAAATGGAATGAAAGCGAGGAGCATAGAACCATATTTAAATTTTCGTCCCAAGCACAACAGAACCTATCATAGCAAAGGCACAGAACAAATGATGCAATCGCAAACAGATAGTTGAACAGCAGATAGACTAATGCAACCAAATTTTTTAAGGCTTCTCGCAGCAGTAATTTTGCAAATTTGGTAATAAAATTTGATCGATAAGTTTAAGTATGTGACACCACTTTCTTCTTCTGCTAGAAACAGTAGCAGTCCAACGTCAATGGCCACCCGGTCAGCTCCGCTACAGAACCCCCAATATCCAAAATGGTGCTATTCGAAATTCCATTTCCTTATAGCCTTTCCAGTGCCACAAAATTCATCTCACGAACGACGTGACAGCAGCATACCTACGTGAGGAAGACATTTTTGTCTGCGGCACAAGAAAAGAAAACTTTCCGTTCCGGTAGGTTGTGCTCCGGGCTGCTTGGTTTCTGGTTGTTAGTCGAACGCTAACGAACCGCCAGCGGAACGGAACCTGTAGGCAGCATTAAAAATACTAGACATAGAATGCTCCACAGCAGGAAAGGAAAGGAACCGTACGTACAGACACACGTGGAACCACATCGATAGGGTATATTCCAGATGGCCGACTACTCTCGGTCATGCGAGAAGCATGGGCCGGTCAGCGCTTGGCGGCGAAAGTTCAGACGGGGTCGAAGGCCACCACGCCGGTAAAAAGGTGCATCTATCATCTCCCGAGGAGAAATTAAGCCCCGAAGCCTTTAGAAGATCGCACGAAAAAACGAGCGACAGAGGTGAGTTTCATGCACCGAATGTGACCTCAGATTTTGGGCTTTCGTCGACCGATCGATATCGGCGGCGGCGATCGATTTGGACACACGTTTGTACTCCCAACAGGATGGTTACGATCTGACTGAATTGATTTCACTATCGCTCGAAGGGAATCGCTGTCCAAATCACGCTACACCGTGCTCTTCCCACTGTTTTCAATACATAACTTGTCTGGTCATCTCGGACATCGGTGATAAGCGTTTTTTTGCTTCTCTCTTTCTATTGTGCAATGCGTGTTGGACTTCTTCGTGCCACGGCTTTATGTCTGGCGTTTGTGTTACCACGCTCCACCCGAGGACGAAGTTAACGAGCTACAATAACAACAGAGTGGACTGAACAACTTGTAGACAATGAGATACGTTTCACGTTCAAACACGATGTTTGTCTGGTACCGTGTCCCCATATCTTACCATTTGACCGTTTGCTTTTATCGCTGTTGTGAAAATGGAACGATGAGACATGATTATCTCGATGTTTCCAGGAACACTTCTCACCAGCCGGCTGGCAACAATTTTTATCCTACTGAAGTTCAGAATTTAATTAAAAACACCTTCAAAGCGTACGCCCCAAGGACGGTAGCAGCAGCCGAAGAAAGCTTGCAACTAGAGACTCAACCGTCGGATGATTGATGGAAGCGGTCCTAATGTATTCATTCGTGTTCGTGTCTGGCTCGTGGTGCTACTGGAAAAGCAAACAATACACGGAGACCAAATGGCAAGTTATGGATTAAATCCTTCCGTACGAGCTGCTCATGGTTTAAAGCATTCGTTTTACTTTAACGATGAATTTGACTGGAAGATTTCAGTTGTTTAAGTGTCACAACCATAACCTTACTTTATCGAAGTAATCACCTACTATAAACAATCTCTATTATCTATAATATTAAATATACACAGAATATGTTATTCAAATGTTATTTCCAAATAAGCGGACAGGGTTTTGAATAGTCTTAGCTTTTGATATTCGGGTTTTTTAAGACTATATGTCTTACAAGAATGGATGACTTTAGAGCACCCACCAAAATAATTGTCATACAGTATTATCTGTTTAGATAATATATGAAAAAAATTCTCAACGTAAAGAATGCAGATTGAATTAAATAAGATTGATTTTATATTGAACGCTCAAATGCTTGTTTGAAGCGGGCTTCTCGCACGCTTGCTCACTTGAAGCTGCCAGTCATCATTAGCATGACCTCACCATCCACAGCTCACTTTCACATGTTCAACCGATCATTAGCAAATAACACTCTCGATCTCGATGAGTACTCTAATACGGCGCAACAAAGGTACCCACATGCGCTTTGCAGATGTCGCACGTCCTGCGATGGTGATATCCACCGCCACCGGCGCATGTAAAAATCAACAAAACACAAACACACACATACACGGCAACAACCATCGATCATGTTCGATCGGAGTGCCAATTATGCAAAGACTTGTTAGCCTCTCCACTGCAATGCATCCCAGCCGACAATGCGTAATCTGCATTCAATGAACTCGCCGTCACACCGTGTTCGTCGCCATCGATCCAAACGGACAGAGCACACCACTGCATTTGCATACCCCGCATACGATGTACACCCGCATCGTTCGGCATTCGACGTGCTGGGCCATTTTGTTCGACTCTTAGCAAGCCGTAAATGGTGCTAAAAAGATGCACTGCCGGCGCCGCCGATTCCATTCCCATCGTGACACCGCGCGCGCACGCGCACACACTTGCCCTCACCGGATGATGGCAAGAAATCATCGTCTTATCTTGTATCCCCGGCCGAAGGCGCATCTTGGTGCAAATTCGCGCAACAGATCATAAGAAGTCGATCACTAAATCATCGGCTGTGGTCGAAGAATGTCTGCATCCGGTGGCTCTCGTAATGGAATAGAGGTTACAACGCGGCCACGTTCTTCCCAAGAACCTGTTCCACCAGAACGAGTTACTGAGCGAAACGAGCGGTGGCTAAAAGGAGCCAGCGCAGTGGACAGACTGCGCGGTGGATTTGATATTTCTGGGCTCTGATCTCATCTCGTCCACTGGAGCAAAAGTTGATCGGACGCGCGTGCCTTGTGCGTTTTGCATGGTACACCTACTGCGATCAGCTACAGTGCGAAGAATTACGTTAAGTGCCACGCGTGATCGAAAAAAAATCCTTCAATATTTAAATTAAATATTGCAGTGATTTTATCCAAAACATTGCTAATTTTGTGTCATATTCAATTGAACTACTAGCATAGACACTGAAATCTCCGAAAGGATATAGCTAACTTTAATTGGATTAACCTCGCACCCATTTATACTCTTTCAAGGACAATCCAAACCAGCTTCGTTTTGCCATCCCAAACCGGATGTCTTGAAACAATTTTTTGCTTGTCCATCGTATTTCATACCGCGCCAGTATCTTCAACCACCACAGCACCACAGTGAGAACAAATCAATATGACCAGTCAACTTTGCCACGGCTCTTCGGGACAAGGATCAGTGACCACACGGGAAAGGCAATTGCCACTGGGAAGGACGACGCTTCGGAGATGAAAGTATATTATCCTACTCACACGCGCTGTTCGTGTACCAACCGGTCCGTTCGCTTCTTAGCACGATCAAATCACACGTATCGCTGTCCTGGTGCTGAAGTTGTACAAGATGTAATTGGAAATAATTGTACGGTATTAAACAAAGAAAATTACCATTTCCATTCCACGATCCAATCCGTTCGACAGAAAGGAGAAACCGTGGCTTTACTTAGTTCTCTCTGCGCTGAAGTAAGTGCTTCTTCGCTGGTAATCGTTTCATTTAACGATACCGTGTAGCTGCTACTGATGACCGCTTTCGGTAGATTATTTTCCATTCAGGAATGAGGAAAAAAGCACACTTAAATGAAAAATACGTCTCAGGATATAACAGGATCGGTTTTGCTATAAACACCAGACATTTTATGCTACATAAGATAAGACATTTCATGCTTCACACCATTTTTGCGTTATATTTGATGACATTCTGGCATTACGAAACGTAAATATAAATCGTGATTTATGAAATTTTTCCCTTTTGAACAAAATGATTTGCAGGTTCAGAAGCATGTTTGAAGCAGGAAGTTCAAAATGATATGAAAAATTCAACAGAACGTTAACCTACCGCATAGCAAACATGTGCACAAGTCCCATAATGGACGAACACAACACGAAAACACATTCGACCGCGCCATGAAAGAAATGAAGCGAGATCAAGCGAGAAAATGCACTCTGAAAGGATGTAAACAACGTTCCCTTTTTTTTTTTTTTGGTCTGAAATAGGCAACACAATGTCAAGAAGACCACCACAATTTCGGGGAAAACCTCTAAACGGTGAACCATGAGGTTGTCGGCATTTTTCTTTGCTGTCTGTTCCATGTAAAAAAAACGGAATATTTGGAACCGACGTTGAACAGGAGGAAACCCCGGGAGTGTCTTCTGAATCCAAATTAGGCGCGACAATGGCACGCGGATACCGAAACGAAGGAACGGGAAAAAAATTCATGCTTGCATAATCCACTAACAGTCGGCCGCATTACCTCGCTCGCTCGTTAGGTGTCATATTTAAAATGTCATTTTTTTTTTCTCCGAAATAGAGGATAATTAAATAGTATCGCATGCTGTGAGCTGGTTTGGAAGAACTCACACGATTGCTATGCTTTCCACTTCGCTTTTACGGATTCGATCGCACCATATCAGTCCGTTTAATCGATCGACTCTCTTTCTTCTTTCGTTGTACATTATTGTTATTCTAATATAAACATAAATTGTCCACCTAAAAAGGGAAGTGGATGGGCATTCGGCGAGTAAAGAAAACAAGCCCACACGCCATCGTGTTTATCGTGTTTTAACTTTTATGCCCTTGTACGCGCGCATGTGTCACAAATCAACTGCGATTCCGTTTTGACTGGAGCGAGGTGGAAATGACCTTCGACAATGCAGTGTTCGTTGGCGCGAACGATCTAGTGAAGAAAAAAGGCACGATGTGGTGAGAAAGAAAGCATAACTTACAGGTCCGCATGAAAAGAAGTCGTAGCAAACGATCGAACCCCATAATAAAATATCGCCTTATATAAATCAATAGCGCGGGCTTGAAATGGTCACCAGGAAATCGAAACATTCACCTGCGGCAACGAGTCCAACCTGGCCACACGAAGAAACGTGCCAACGATTTATGCTTTAATGCATATCACAGCATTAAATAACACACGTATGCTCATTCTAGGCTGAAGAAAAATTCTGCAGACAATTAGTCTGGGCCGATTAACAATAGTGTTATAACGTTTCGGATTTAAATATCTTCATACATTGAAGCTTTTAATGGTTACTCTGTGTAAAATCTTTTTCTATGCAAATCACTTCGAATTTTTCGATCGACTCGAGCTTTGTGATTTTAACTACCGTAAAATTCATACCCAAAGACATGTCCAAGAAACTATGAAGTTATATTTTATGAAATTATTCCACTTTCCAGACACAAGCACCGTTGTGGGCAGGCACACAGATGAACACTCGTAAAGCACCTGAAAAGATGGAGATGAGTTGCGCCGACTCTGGCAAACTTTCCCACTAAACCCTTTAAATTCCACTTTCACTGCAAACTTTGCCGCCTATGACACAAGGGCGGAAAGGAGCAAATGCATTTGGGCCCTGTTACATATGCTATGCATCAACAAGTTGGTATTTTACACAAGCCGGGGGGAGAGAATGCCCATGTACTCACCTTTTTTTGTGTGTTTGTAGACCAACGGCTATAGCATTGCTAGACGAGCGCCGGGGTCTCCCTTGTGACATGGAATTGAACGCATATTACTCTCCCAAAAAGAGAAGCGTGAAAAAGGTGAAATGTTTCGATACGAAAACAAACAGTTGACACGAAATAAAGAGCGCAAGAAGTTCAATGGAACAAAACGTAGCACAGCACAGTCAATATTTGGTGACAGCGATATATCCATCCCTGCGACACGTTTTTTTTCTTCTCTTCATTCCCTTTCCCGTGCTGGGAAATTGCAGCCATAACCTAGTCTCCCTGCGATAATGCCATGTTCAAATCCATGTCCGACAGTCAATCGATCGCCGTCGTCGTCGTCGTCGTCGTCTGCGTTTCGTTTTTATCGTCATCGTAGCTACTTGCCTCAGCAAAGCGTGTTCCACTTGGACAAGTGCCATCGCGTCTCGAACTCATTCGGTCGCTCGAAGCCATCCATTTTAATAGTAAATCGGTTTCTTGGCGGTGTTCATTTTCACACCCGGGTACATTCCGTTTCCCCCCGCTGACGAAACCGAAAACAAACACGTATTTTACAGCCACTCCTCCGGGACGATGGAAGAAACACTCCCGCGGCGGATATGGATCAAGCGTGAGCCCGCCAGGTTTATGGTCTACACGATATCGAAGCAAGCGACGGAGAAATGCAACGCAAAGCAGCAAAGGTAAAAGACCTCATGATCGTTCGAGCGTCACAAGTGTCCTTATCTTGCGTGTCAAACACGCAGACGTCGGAACAGCAACTTGATCCGTTTTTATTTACATTCTCCAAGTTTTTTTTTCTCTGCCTCGAGCTGCACTCTTGAAATCGTGTGAAATCGTGCTCATGAAATATGGAGAAAACGAGTTGCTTTTTTAATCTTATCATTAGGTGAGCTCCATGCTTTGAAATTTGCTGATATTCCATTAGTCATAAGCCTAATTGGAAAGTTGTATGCTTTTCCCGAGATATTCTATGATTTCGACGACACCAATAATGAGAAATAATAAACACTAATAAAATATTATCCTCTGTTTTCCGTGCCTCGTGTACGAACGCTCTATCTTTATCAGTCATTCCATTTGTGTCCAGGCATCTCACATGCTTATAATCTGCTTCCCCTAAACAAAAAAAAACCGAAAAAACTTGTAGTCTCGTCTGATACACTTCGAATAGCAGATTACACGAACACAGATAAGAAGAAGATACGCAGCAAGCACCACAAAAGTATAGAATTACCATTATTCTATGAAAAGCAATCGAAAATAAAATGTGGATTAGTTCATTAGATCTCTCTCTCTCCAACAGAGAAACAAATTGTCCTTTTAATGCCACTTTACTGGATCGGGACAACATCACACTATCGTCAACTTCCTGTGAGAAATTTGACTTGGCGCAGTTTTTGTGCTTAGATTGCTTCGGATTATGCGTTGAGACGAGAACGGCGAGTCACAGCGGGCGAAAGGCGATTCATAAAACGACACACACCGCGCCCTTGTCACCTGACCCAGCGCTGATTGGCGGAATGGCACACCTCGGATGGATTAAACCTTGATTACAGTTTCGATGAACACGGGCAAGGCAGAAAAACGACCACCAGTGCTTACTTTCCAGGCCCGCTCACAAAGAACCCGGTACCGGCCGGAAGTCATCAGGAGTCGAGAGCAAGGTTCGACTACCGTTAAAGCAAGGGAAAAATGCGATAAGTTGCGCTCGATATTACTTTAATGGTTCCCGGACCCGTTCGTCCCGTCTCCCGGCGAAAGGTCAGAAAGCACACCAGTGAAAAGTAAGGAAAAAGGTATGTGCTTGATAATCCACAGCACCGCGTTCATACTTAATTCAGAACTCAGTAGAAGCTTGGTGCCTTGATTCTGAAAAGCATGCGGAACTAACTTTCCTACTACTGCCGTTGAGGCCAGGGCACTCACACATCGGATGGCGGTAAGGTTTCGCCCAAAAGAAGCGGAGAAAGAACGCAATTTTTCCATCCTTCTCATACAGTACGGAAATTGTTTAGCCGCAATACGGCGCAAGAGTTTCTCTTCCAGGCACCGGAGAATGGATTTCAGCATAGCATGCTACCCGCCTGAGTAAGGGATCGATTTTCTTGTGCTTCTATCACCAGATTCGGATTATTACTGGGAAGGGATCGTTTTTGGGTGGGGTTTTTGTGATGACTCCTGTGGGGATGCTCTTAACTGTTGCACGATGAAGTTTACAACTCGGTTTCGCACTTTCGGCTGTAAATCCTGACACACACATGGAATGCGATTCGCAGTGAAATGTGCTTAGATAAAGCAAAGATAAATCCGATATACCTTTCAGTGAAATATATTGCAAGACTTTTCCGTAGTCGTTTCAGTCATGGTTATAGTAAATTTGTAACTCACCTGTTCCTTAACCTCACCGGTCTGCGCCTGTTGGGTATCGGTGTTGGGCGGTTGCTGTGTTTCCGTCATTTCCGAAGCATCATCATCATCGTCATCGATGTTAACCGCGCATTCTTCAACAGCTTCCTGCCCCAATTTCCCGGCAGGTGAAGTTGAACCCTGATGCGCCGATTCTGGTTCAGCTTGCACGGTATGCACGGTGAGATCCGGCTTTGGTTGCTCTTTCACTTCCTCCTCCTCCTCCTCCTCTTCGTCGTCTCCCATCGCGAGCAAATGGTCCAGCGAAGGACGCACCGGAAATACACTACCGCCGGTTGCGGTTTCCATTCAATGAACAAAAGCGGGGTAGCGTAGCAACAACCGATGAAGTATGTATCTGTAGTAGCCTCAGTCGGTCGAATTCTGTGTCCTTTGATTCACATACACACGCACTTGCTGTGTGTTCAACAGATGATTACATAATTGAGTAAAAACGCACACTATTTCCTAGAAGATTTCTTCAATCAAACACTGCCCAAGCACATCTCAGGATACACGTACGACACCGGAAAACACACGCATACACGGACAAATCTGAAAATGATCTTACTGTTGGAACGCGCCCGAGTCGCGGAGTGGGTGCAAGCGTATCCTTTACAGCACTATCTCACACCAATACGAACGAAATCAATAGAATACTTGTCGGCGACCCAACGGAACGGCGATTGCGATCGGAAATAATATAAATTCTACCTCCACCCTTTGCCCTTTAATTGCCGCACGCCGATACAGACAAACGCACACGCACACAGCTACCTTCCAGTGTCGGCGTTGGCGTAGGTCCAACTATCCTGCTTGGCCAAGCCAGAGGACGGATGGAGAGAACAGTCGGCCAAAAACACTGCACACCGATCGGAACTTCTGGCCAGACTCCGGGTGCGCTGTTTGCGAGAATCGCGTACCCAAACCGTCTAGCTTTTCCGAGCACAGGCACTCGGAGAACTCGTACTACGGAGTGTCGCACGAGTGTCGCACGTCATTCGGGTAGTCGGTTCCGGACGCCTGTTGGTACGCTTGCCTTAGAGGAGTATGCTGAACGCATTTGCTGGAAAATCATCACAATACACACCAGAAGGGATTGCAGTGAAGCCGGCAATGGCTCTTACCGCCCGGAAGTACCACCAGCACCGGAGTTTTCGCACGCGCAAACTCTCACCGTCACGGATTTCACAACCGAACGTCGCACACAAAGCCCGCACAGGACTACGGGCGGCAACGCCTGAAGCTTCCCAAAACAATTGAATATCGCACCACCCACCTCCCGCAAGGACGAACAGGTGGAGGGGCGAAACTAAACGAAATTAAACACACGCAAAAAACTCGATTCCGGTATTTTCACCACAGCGTACACCCGCCGGAGTGCCCGATATCACGAGATAACAAAGAGCCAGTTATCCTTGCACTGTGCAGGATGCGGCGCATCTCTTTCGGTTGATTACCGGTCTGTGCTTGTGCTTGCCGCTGTCGTCGTCTGGTGTGTGGTGTTGCGTCCCGGACCTGCTCTGATGATGGCGCTCGGGTAATTTCGTTCTGCGACCATTTTTCCACCCGGCGGTGGAGTGGGATTCATTTTCATTCATTCGCTTCCACGGGCGTGCATGTCTGGAAGCTGTGGAAAAACAGAAAACTGCTTGTGACGTCAGTGCTGTTGGGGAACGACGGACGCAGACAGTGGATGGATGGAGGCAGACGGCAGACGGGTATCCACCGTGCCGTTTACGGAATACGCAATGAGCTTCATTGCGATGCTCGGGTGTTGGCTTCGTGCGCCGAGACACAGGCACCATCAGCAAAGGTTGGTTAGTTCTGAGTTCACCCATCGAAGCTCTTCGGATGAATCTGGCTATAAGTTCATTTGGATCCTGCGTTGGGGCGGTTATTTGAATACAGCAAGCATTATTTGCGAAGGATAGCAAATGCGTCTAGGCAATACAGAGGAGCACCTATTATACCAAACAAGCAAGTTTGTTAGGCAACAAGTGCGATTGATTAGAGTACCGAATAGTCGCATGATTACGATTTTCTTTAAATAAACTATTGGAATCCTCTGGTAATAATTGCAGGATTTAATGAGGAATTTATAAACATTTTCAAGCGATTATAAATCAATTAGAAAGGTGATAAGTGATAAGGTGATAAGATAATACTACATCTTTTATTCTGATAACAGTATTTCCTGCACCCATAGTGATTCAGCCACCAGAATATCTAAACAAAGCGAGCATGTGTTGCCAATTTCCAACACACAATCTTGACAATAAAGTCCCGGACAGAGAGGACGTGTACATCGCACAAATGGATCTACTCGTTCGCTAATCGCTTCTCCACACAACACACAATGAACCGTATCGCCCTGCCCTAGCAGCTTCCGACAGATCCAAAATCGATTCGTTTTTGCGCGCATTACGTTCAACCAGTGTACCTCTCCTTGACGACGTGGAGTCCTCTGTCCAGTTAAATGGCTTCTAAGGATCTTCAGCAAATTTTCTCTCTTCAGAAGGATATCGCTATAGAGCCAAAGCGCTCTAGCGCGTGCCCGAGCAGGATAGTATCGTCGCATTACCAGCTGCCTCACGCGCAATCCATACGGCTCTAGGAAGGCAAAACACCAACAGACCGCTAACATGGCTAGGATTTGCCCGTAGCGAGCGAAACGGGGAGCGGATGGCTCCGGAATGCACTGCGACGGATCGATCGCCGTACCGTTAATCATTGGTTCAAATGATCGCACGATATCGCGCAACGTGTCTGCCAGTATGCCTTCTCCACTAACTCCTATGGTCAATGGTTTTACGTCACTAGACGATTTTTCTTTAAAACCATCTGATCCTTCCTGAATGAAGTGTTTAATCAGCGCCAATAGCCAGTACAGGGCGTAATCTGCAAACAACTGGCCACCGATCTGAATGGTGGAGAATAGAAGAAACGTCAACGATTTCGCTATCCGGAACCGTTCTTTCAAGGTTAGATGAAACGACGTTAGGGGCACATAACGATGGCTTTCTTTACGCGTTAGCGGAAAAACGGTTTCAGTTTGCAATGCAATCCTTCGATCCTCGATAGCGTAAAAATCTTCAGTTAAAAAGTTGTTGTCAAAATGTGGCTTCTTCAAATATCTCTTCCAGTAACGTATTGCTCTGCCAAAGAGGAGCAAAGGAAGCTTTGAACATCGTTAATCTCTTTTCGTTCGACAAGGAAACAACACACCTTACCACAATACAAATAAAAAATCCACTAGTAACCATTCCCAGCACATTGAACGATCTTCTTAACGGCAGGGTTCGATCGGCAATCTCAGCCCTAATGTCAGCGCCAATTTCTACGAAAGTTTTCGATACATTGGTTGCAAAATCAAAAGCGTGATCGTACTCTACCTTCACGCGGAATAACTCTTCTAAGTTTTGCATCAGCTTCTGAATGCCTATATGCAGATCGGTCCATTAGGTGGCATGAAACGAAGGGAAGAAAACGTTTGCAACTACTTACCTTGTTCTATTTCCGCAACCACGCTGTCACTAATGAAATCGATGAGCTCACAGAAGTAATCCACCATTTTTGCACCATAGCAGATAGTTTTGCCAACTTGTGTCACTTCGCACAGAAAGTCCATGGCTCCCATTTCCTCTTTGCAACCGTCTATCGTTTTGTCCAGAGCATGAAGGCACCGCTCGGACGGAGTTCCCAGTTTATCGTTACAGACGGACACTACGTCTCGCAACCAATTGTACGCTTTTTTGATAGAGTAGACTGTGCGAAAAAACACAACATTTTAGTTGAATGCGCAGCACCGATTGTGAAAGAATGGAACGCTTACTCACGAATCCGCTTCACCAGCTTCAACACCTCCATGAGGGTTCGTTGAACCTTCATGAAAGATCGTTCGACCGTTTGCAGAAGATCATCAATGAACTGTTTCATGGCCAGAAAGGGAATTTTTAACGCACTTAGCGTATCCCGGATAGCTACCTTCAGCTGTTGCTGGGTGCAGCTCAGCGTTTCACCCAACACCTCCACGTTATGCATTGTGTTTGCCGTGGGTCCTGTGATGGTGAGTAGGAAAATAAAGCCTATCAACGCTGCACGCCCACGTTTACTCAGAAATTGGGGCACTAGAAGCATCGTCACACAGCGAGCTCCTGTACTACGGACTAGTAAACCAAAGCCGAGTGCGAAGGAAACCACGATCAGAAACCAGTGCACTAGCGGACGATAGGAAATATGGCTGAGTACAAGTATATTCACAATCACCGTCTGCACTGTGGCAAGGCCTAAGAGTTCACAAACACGCCGGAACATTTGCGATTAATTAAGGAATCAATGAGCAGCATTACTTCTAAAACACGCGAGGGACAACGGTAAAATCACGCATTCGACAATTCGCTGAAAGCGCTCAACCCATGAACGTAAACTGATAAATGTCATCGAGTACTTCACTTAAAAAAACAGATTCCATTGCAAAACAAAACAGCTTTCTTTGATTTCGGTAAAAACGACGCAAATTTTGTTTCCGATCGACCACGCGAAATCGATGTGTTTGTACAATACTTAATTTATACAAGAAATGCAATCACTGTAGGAATTGAACACCTTCACGGCATCTGCTGTATAAAGAGTGAGGAGTGGAACAAGCAACAAACAACAGAATGGAAGTGGATACGATACAGAAACCTGCCCTGGCCGTTGAACCGCCGGACGAAAACTTTGATCCGGATCTTACGCCGGAAACTGGCGAACAGTATCTACAGAAGGTGATGTACGAGCGTGGCAAATGTCCGGTGGTGGTTGTTGCCGCGAAACCACAATCCCTTCGCCACAATCAAAAAGCCTTGTCCGGATTAGCTGCTATTCCGACGGTAAGCGCACTAGTTTGCATTCTTTTACCCATGCAAATTGCGCAACGAAACGCTCATCAAATTTATTTACCTTACATAGGACGAGGTGAAAAACGTCGCCCATCGCGCATTGATGCCTACACGGGAATGGGAGTCGATGCAGAATCAAAAGTTCTCCGAACTGCGCGATACCATCACGGCATACCGTGGAAGCGCTCAGTACGAAGAAAACTTGCAACGAACGCATGTCTTCCTCAACTTCGACGATCGAAAACATCTGCACGAGTACTGTGCCAACAACCTACCGTACGTAAGCATTCTGCTTAGCATCCCGCAGCGGAATTTGGAAACTTTGCTCGAATATCTGCACGAGTGGTTGCAGGACTCGGATCAGCCGTCGGCGGACGCTGCCGAGGCCGGTCAGCTGCAAGATGAACCATCCGATCCGGAGCTGTGCGATGCGATCGGTCCAACAATGACACCGTCCACCAGACAGCAACATCACCGTGGCGATGGAGGCTATCGGCGGGACTGGATCCCGCAATGGATTTATGCGATTTTAGCCTGTCTGATCAAGCCTCTCGAACCATACATTCATAGCGTGCTGCGGGATATTGCGAAATCATGTATTGCGCTGCGAAACGAATTGAGGCTGGAAGATGAGGAAAAAGTACTGCCGCTTAATTTGTTAATCAGCATAATTTCGAAGCACTTCGACCAATCCGATCTGAGCGATAATATCGTCTAATTATGCCCAGGTCGCGGTTGCTTCGTGATTGTTTTTTTTAATAACTACAATATACCCCATATACATTATCGAATATATTAGCGAGCCTTAAACGAAGGGAGTTATTCCCACGTACGTCTCGTTAAAATTATATCTGGTGTTGGTTTTGTTGACTCATATGAACATTATCACACATAAGGGTCTGGTTGTTAAGCATCAACCCACTCGATTCCATCAGGTTATTGCATGCTTAATACTGACTCATGAAAGGTATGTATTCCCTTTAAACCAACAGCATTTTCGCCAGCTTGAGACGAAAAGCAATTATGGGATTTGTAAGCTAGTAGAATGACCAAACTTCCCATTAGTTTGTGATTTTTCATATTTTTTCAGATAAGCAATGAATTATACTTTGTTGAAGCAATCCATGAGAAACTACGCATGTCTTCACTTTTCAGGAAATCACTTTTACGCAAATTTCAATCATGGGCATCACGGAATAGCAAAAGCATTCCTCAACTTTTCTCCATTATGCTGTAGAACTAACAACGTGAAACTTGTAATAAGGTTTTAAATTATTTTCGACAGAAATCTATTTTTAGCTTCCATGAAGTCTATTGTTCTATACGCAGAAGTTTGGTGTATATATGTGTAAGTGTACTTGTGTATGTGTGTGTGTACTTGTTGTGGTTTGCTTTTTTTCTTCTGTTTATTGTCCTTACAAATTAAGTTCCTGATCCTTATAGTACAGTATCGGGGTGTCTAGGTCCGCCCGCAGGCACTTTGTAAGCGCCGCCAGCACCATCTCCTGTATCATCTCAACCTGCTCGGCCGGTGTGTAGTCGTCTTCGCTCGAGCGCGACACAGTAATTACGACCGGAGGGCAGGGCAGCTTCTCCAGGAAGCGCTCGAGCTGGCCGACCATCGCCACTATCTCCTCCCGGCTCGACTCGTGGTGCGGCAGGTCGGTCACGTCGCACGTGCAGCCCGCATCGTAGATCATCGACCAGTCGATTTCCTCCTCCTTGTACTCGCGCTTCAGCGTCCGCACCAGCACCGTCACCTTCTCCAGCAGCGTCGTGTACTCGGCACTAATCTCCTGTTGGTAATCGACGAGAAAGTGCTTCAAATTGCCCACCTCCTCCAGGTACAGGAAGATCGATTCGAGAAACTCGAGTTTCTCCTCGCGCTCGCGCGCCACACGCTGCAGCTTTGCGAGATCCGTCTCCGCACTCTCGTCTGCCAGTTCCGGCGAGACGAAGATGTCCTTCAGCTTCTCGTACAGCTGCACTCGATCGTAGATCTTCAGGAAGGGATTGTGTGTACTGAAGTAATCCAGATCGATGTCGAGGATGTACCCATGCGCCAAATCTGTGTCTTCTGAGACCGGATATTCCTCGACCGAGCAAACCTCCAACTGCAGGCGTTTCTTGTTCTCGAGCTTCTCCTCCGGCTGGTAGCAGCCTTCCGACACGAAATACTCCAGCGTCGAGTCGGTCCGTATCGAGCCTTCGAACTCACCGACGTGAAAAGCGAACTTCCCCTTCGGAATCTGATCAGACCACGGCGGCTTAATCCACACGATACGCTCCACATGGCCAGCGAACACGGTCGGCATTAGCCAGTTCTCGATGCTGATACTGTCCAGCAGATCGTCCTTGTTGAACACGTAGTTCGCTGGCATATGCTTGGGGATGCACATATCCGGATGGGAGTCAAAGTGTACGATCCGGTTACCGTGTAGCGGCAAATGCTTCGAACCGAGGCAGCGATAAAGGAACGTGAGCACTTCGTGGTGGTCTTCCACTACGAAGATTGGTACTTTGTCAAACGTTCTGCTCGCCGGGGGTGAGCCAACAGCTTTGGAAGATGACGACGAGGCGGCTGACGATGAACCGTTCGCGGAAGATGTCGATCCATCGTCGGTAGCGGTTTGCTGTGCTTTGGCATTATCCGACACACTTTGCTGCTCCTCCCGGTCCTCCATGGACTTCTTCCGCTTGGCGGTGGAATCATCCACTGGCGGGGTAGACTCCATGTTCCGGTTGGGTAACGCTGTTGTTGTTGTGGCTACTGTTGTTACTGTTGCGACACTTAATCACCACACACCTGCTTCAAAGTTCACACGGATTCCCTGCTCTGGAGGGGTGGCACGGGGCAATAACCAACAACAAAAACACACAACAACGTAACACTGTGTGGCTAAGGTAAACTAGTTGACAGGGTGGGCGCTGATGCTGCGAGGAAGACCCACCACTTAGAGGCTGCCAATCAATTTTCACGCATTAGCCGCACAGCAACACCCCGCGCACGAGAGCCCGGGGTGTCCCGCTTCCCTCGGTATTTTTATTACAGAAAACTAAACAAAAATTTCTGGGTGATATCTGCGACGCTGTTTGTTTGTATTTTTTTGTGGTTCCGGTGGTTCTTGGTCACAAAAGCTGTCAAAACTGTCAATCGAAGCGAACAGATTATCTAGCCCCTACAGTCACGGGGAGTTGGGGTACCGTAAGCTTCCATTACCTTAAAAATGCGCTCGAATAATATGTTTTAATTCTGCACTAGTTATTTTTGGAGATAAATTTATCAACTCTGCATCATCCCTAAAAGTTATGGGTACAATGAATGTTGTACCTGTTTTATTCTGCATCACTGTCAGGTTTGTTTACTACCCCATCGTTTGACAGTGGTGTCGTACACCCCTATATTAAATCAAAACAAACAATCGCAAATCCAAATCAAAACACG
>JXXA01012899.1:0-18612 GCA_000956255.1 Anopheles punctulatus | reverse complement strand
ACCAAAGGTCCATACGGCCACTATTGCTTGTGATAAGAGTGTTGTGTTGTTCTTTTTTTAATATAGAAATCGAAACACATATGCAGAGAGAGATTAGATAAGATATCATGCTCCAAGTCTGCGTTATTTTCCGACCACTCGCTCGCCGGCCAACTTACTGGTTCCCGAATGCTACGTTATCCTGTGAAGTGTGTGGCTTGACTTTGGGACTCCATATTTCTCGAGTGATCCATTATTCGGTAAAGGCGTTTGGTTGGGACCAAAGTAAGCCAAGGTAACTCACAATCTCCCTTGCAGGTATCTCGGATGTTCTTATCGTTACCTTCCAGCCCTTCGAATAAACGTGAAAGACGATAATCGACTGGAAATGTTCTTATCGGTTCAGCTCGGGGGCTAGTGCTGGTGTTGCACTGGAAGCTTATATCTCACACGTACAACCGAAGCAAGACACCATCTGGACAGGGTCGTGTCCAGAGCATTCGATCCCATATTACGATAAAACAAGGTGTTCCCCAACATTCTCACTGTGTCGGACGGCGGCCAGAAATCGTTGGCGTCGTTGTTTCGTTTCGTGTGTCCTTTTCGGTGTGTTTCCAGATGGCGATCCGCCAGCCGGCTGTTGCTGAACATCGTGCGGAAGCGAATGGTAAATATGATAGCCGATCGTTATCGGTAGCGCTGCTTTCCGTCCCTGTTATCTTGCATCAATTTGCATGACAACTTTCTAGGCGGTGGTAGCTTCCGCGCCGTCGGTGTCGTCTACCCCATTTGTGTCGTTTGCGTCGGTCAAAATTATGTTCGGGAGTGTAGCGAAATTCCACGCTGATAGCGTTTCCATAAGCTATTGTTCCTTTCCCTGTGTTACCTCATTTATGATTTGGTTTTCAATTCTGGAATATATACCACCACTTCAAACGACGTAACGTAAATAATTATATTCATCATTCCAATATACATCAATACTCACGTGTGTAGCTTCCGATCCGTTCGATAATCCAAGTAGTTCGAGTGGAAGGTTCAGCGGCATATCACTGCTCTCGCTGATCAGTTTATACAGACTATACGGCGGGTGATATTTCATGAAGATGCGAAGAATGGTGGGTCCGAACTGATGAGGGGTTCGGATGTTTGCTTCTACTTAAGAATTTTCCAACGTTCAATTCCATATTAAACCACTACAAAGTAAAATATTATTTTTATTGGCTGTTGACTGCGATGCTGGTACCCATATTGAAAACTTATTACTGCCTCTTAATAAGTTTTTATTTTGAATGTTGTATGTCGCAAAAATATCAAATAAAATTTAAATCAATCGAATGGATTGACATGTTTTTACTTTTCATACATTGTAAACTGTTTCAATCTTGTCAAACAAATCCCCGATATTTTAAGCAATTCACTATTTTTAAATACCAGAAAAATTAGTAAGAAAAACGAAATAATTTAAAAACTCACACCACATCTACACACGCGCAGTCAACTGTTGCTACCGACGCTTATCGGACTCGTAGCTATGGTACCATTCGATTTGTTTCTTCGTCAGCGATGGTCGAACATCTGCCAGTGCATGTTGCAAATGTGACATTGTCACAATTTTCGCATCCAAATCCTCTGTCGCTGCGTTCAGTGCGGCCTTAAAGAGAACGAATTTATCTATCAGAATCCTTCATCAACAAAATATCTATCATGACATATACCTGCGTGCAGAGATTCTGCAAATCAGCCCCTGAATATCGTTCCGTGTTATCCGCTATCTCCCCCAAATTGACATCGTCCGCAAAAGGAATCTTCTCGCCCAACTTTTCCAGTATTGCCAACCGTGCCTTCGCATCCGGTGCCGGTATGTGAATCATTTTTGTCAGTCGACCAGGTCGCAGCAAAGCATCGTCGACCATATCGGGCCGGTTAGTGGCCGCTATCACAACCACACGCTTCGCATCCTCACTCAACAATCCGGCGATCTGTTCCACCTGCCCGATACCATCCATCTCCATGAGAAGCGTCGACAGTACGCCCATATTGACCGCACTCGAGCCACCCTTCATACCAGCCGAACCACGGTTACCGACGAGCGAATCGATTTCATCCAAAAACACCACAGCCGGTGCATTCGTGCGGGCTTCGTTGAACACGCGTGTGACTAGCTTTTCCGCATCGCCAACGTATGGCGAGTAAACTTCTGCGGCCGAGAGCGACAAGAACGTCATGCCGGATTCAGCTGCGAGACATTTGGCGAGCGTGGTTTTCGCACAACCCGGTGGTCCGTACAGGAGAATGCCTTTCAGCGGATGGATGCCGAGCCGGGTAAAGCGTGCGGGATTCGCAAGCTGTTCCACCACGCACAACCGTAACAGGGATTTCAGGGTATCCATGCCAGCGAAAGAATCCAAACTTAGAGAAGCATCCGCCCCAACCAGACCGGTAGCACTGCGCAGACTAGCCGGACGGTGCTTTTTCTGCACTTCGGCTAGAGTTTCCAGAAGGGATGTACGCTTTTTGTGCATCTCCCTTGTGAGATTGTAGTAAAGAAGCTCTAATTCGGCACCGACATAACCGGCCGTTCGTTGCGTTATTTCGTTCAAGTCACCGTCAGTCATCGAATGTGCGGTGTTGTGGAAACTGCGTAGAATTTCAATCCGTTGCTGTTTTGAAGGCATTCCGAAGGCAATTTCTTTATCCAGCCGACCCGGTCTGCGAAGGCGATTATCCATGCTCTCTATGCTCGATGTTGTCCCGATGATAATCAGATTTTTCGATGATTCCTTGTACTGGTCCACTAATGCCACGAACTGGGAGGCGATACGTGCCACATTCGCATATTCCTCACTCTTTTTGCCTTCCACTTTCGGGCAGATCGTATCGACATCCTTCACCAATAATATGATGGGTTTTTCCTCGTCCATCAGCTCGTCGAACAGTTGCAAGCGCAGAAACATTTTCCGCAATTCCGCTTCCGTTTCACCGGGCAGTGAACGAACGAAGTGTAGCCCGCGTATTTCAAACAATGGCAGATTTTGCTCGAAGGCAATCAACTTCACGAGACTGTACTTTCCGGTACCGCTCGGGCCGGTTAATAACACGGAGCGACGTTCCGTGAGGGCTTCTTCCAGCTGTTCGCGTACGGAACCGATTCCTCCCAACGGTTTTCGTGCTCGCAACTCCGGATGAAAGCGTATTTGGTCGATTTTGATCACCGTTTCTTTTCGTACTTCCCCGTACAACGGTGACCCTTTTGTATGCTTCACGTAGGCACCACATATTCCTAGGCTTCTTTCACGAAGGCAACTAAAATCGAGTTTGGACGAGCGGCAGAAAAATATTCTCATAAGAAATGAACGCAGTGTATCATTCAGGCATTGCTTCGTGAGCAAAAGGTCCACTTTAAGGCGCTCACAATCCAACTCAACGTCGATTATCACCTCCTGGAACGATTCTAGATTTTCTCGGATAGGGCATATCTCAACCAAAGTGATGTCTTCCTTTTTCGTTACATTTTTGTTCCCGTTTTCTACTAATTCCACTATCTGGTGGCCAAAGTACGCTTCTCTGTGTGTTGAATTTCGATCCAGATGTGATTGGATTCGCCACAGGTAGCTTCGACCGTTTCCCAGCCGACAAACTGCGGGTACGCCAGGATGTAAAGGCCACTCATTTCGAACGCTTTCTTTAGGCCACAGATGACAGGACTGGGGATACGAGAAGTCCGGTTCAAGTTTCGAATTAAATTCTAAATTTAATTCATGTGTTTCGTGCATCTTTAGGATAACAAACTTTTAATTGTACCGGCACATAATGTAAACAAACAACGCACACGTCTCTTCAGGAGAAACATACACAATACATGGCAGTTGTCATTTTGACAGTTCTTTCATTCCCTTGGAACAATTGATATTGCTGATTAGTAACACCAATCGAGCCGTTGATCAGAGAGTTGCCATATAGTTTATTTTATTTACCTTTTAGTAAGACTTTTTAAAGTATTTTATGCTTTTATTTTCAAAACATCATTATTTCAATCGCAGATTTAAATGGACGTTTGTTCGAAATTTGGAAATTCTGCATCTCTTTCCCGCGCTGCGTCGCGCCCACCGGCTTCACTATGGGCTGCAGCGGAGCCGTTTCGGGGCCAAATTTGACGCGCTTTCACGCACTATGGCGCAGTGGTTGGAAAGACTGCGCCAAATTGTGTAGTGATTGAAAAACGAATTCCTGGGTTATTTAATTCATGTTGGAGCAGCATGAACGGATTTTAATTGTTGATTGGCTGACGAAAAATATTCTAATATCCCGGCAGAAGATAATATCGATACTCGCACGGTATCGATGGCGCTGGATTGTGACGAACAATGAATTACATTTGCAAGATTCACAGCCTGAACGCCAAAACGTTTATACTGTTCCCCACCATGCTTGCACGTTTCCACTAGCAACTTCTCGATCATTGAAAAATTCTCGATTACGCTTGCACGATTCACCTATATGGTTGCCACATTCTCTGAAACATTCACTCCACTGATTAAAATGTTCTCAAATATGATTCGAAATCCTGTGTTTGTTTGACTACTTTTTCCATATGTTATATATTTTCAGACACTTTTCCCTCGTTTTGGCTATGGATTGGAATATGCTTTGGGCTGGTTGCATTTTTTATGGTTATTGGAAAAGATTTGTATGTAGGAAATGTCGAGGTTGAATTTATAACCACAACGGAACGTAACAGAATTGATGACGAATTCATTTTTGAGGAACAAATACTCATAATTGGGTAAGACAAGTTTATATTAATTTTACTACCTCTGTTAGCGCCAATTTTTTTTTCTGTAAAGGAACAACAGATTAGCTATGAATGTGGCAAAGATTGAGAAAAACAGCCTACGAGAGTTTGACCTCAACTGGGATCTGCAGCGTCACACCGTATGGGGCCATATCAATACAAGTCGAACGGACCTGATTCGACTGCGTGAGGGAAACGTGTACGGACAAATGTGGTTTGTTGGTTCCAATTGCACCGAGCCGCCCCTGTTAGCTGTCCAGAATGTATTCGAACAGATCGATACCATCAAGCGCTTGATTGACCAGCATCGGCAGGATCTTTCCCTCGCGACGTCCGTAGCAGAATTGGAAGCGGCAATAGGCCTAGAAAAGATTGGTTCACTGATCGCTGTTAAAGGAGGTAATGCGATCAATTCCAAACTTGGGCTGCTGCGAACGCTATATGCCCTTGGTGTGCGGTGCATGTCGCTGGCGTCGGAACAGAACTGCTGCAATTGGGTTGATTCTGCGATCGTCGATTCGTTGGACTTTGGTGTGGCCGAGATGCGCAGAGATCTTGCCATTTGGGGCCGAATGGTGGTGTGGGAAATGAATCGTTTGGGCATGATTGTGGATCTTTCTTATGGGAGCTATGGCGTAGCGCTGGATGTACTACGGTACAGCCGTGCTCCAGTGATCTTCAGTAACGCTGGAGCATATACGATCAACAGGCACCACTTCAACGTGAAGGAGGACGTACTGGTTCCACTCGCCACACAAGGAGGATTAATAATGATTAGTTTCGATCCTAAAATACTCGGAGGATACACTATTGATAACGTTCTTGGTAAGAGAAGCTTACATCAGCACATATGATCAATCGTTCCGTACTAAATGGCTCTCCTGCAGAACACCTGAACTACCTCCGGGAAGTGATTGGACCCGATCATATCGGTATTGGCAGCGGCTTCGAAGGTTTCGATGGTGCGATTGACGGACTGGAAGATGTCTCTAAGTTCCCCAACCTGTTTGCTGCACTCGCGCACGGACAATACTCCGACGGTGAAACTTTCCCGGCGTGGTCGAAAGAGGAGTTACAGAAACTTGCTGGTCTGAACTTCCTTCGAGTCTTTCACGAGGTAGAACGGGCAAAGGAAGAACTCTCGCATGAAAAACCGTTCGAGGATGATGGATCAGATGATATGCTGGATTAAAATAAACGATTTCATTCACGACGATGGATGAATAGATTTGCTGTTAGTACTAATGTTTGGAAGATTTATGGTTTCTTTATTATCACCATCATCTGACGGTGTTATCAGCGGTATGGGCCATAAAGGCGAGTTCTGGTATCAGTCGCCCCGCTCAGCTGTGTGCTATCTAATCCTAGACAGCGAAAGGCTCAGTTAGCGGACAGATTCGGTAAGGTGAAGAACCCCATTCGGAATGGTCTTACAAACGAGTAGGTGTAGTTGTGTTTTTGGTTCACCGAATTAGTTGATTAATGGTTTTCTTTAATCGTTAGTTTTAAGCAACAAAAAGCTGCTCATCGCGTGTGCGATTGCGGTGGTGATAACGATCTGTGCGATCGTGGTACCGATCGCAGTCGTCAGCTCGTATGACGATGCTCCAATTACGAGAAAGTTTGCCGGACGAGACGTCCTCGATGAAGTTCCGCTGATTGATGGGTAAAGCGTGCTGAAGAGTGAAAGTATTAGTGATCTAATATGGAAATTCTTTCACAGTCACAACGACCTTCCGTTCAGTATCTACCTCGTGGAGAGAAACCTAATCAATAACTTCAATCTCGATTCCAACCTGAAGGAGCATCCCGTGTGGTCTGTTGAGAACAGAACCCACACGGATCTTCCGCGCTTGCGAAAAGGAAAGCTCGGTGCACAGTTCTGGGTGGCGTACATTCGTTGCGCGGACACACAGTACAAGGACGCCGTCGCACGTACCCTCGAGCAGATCGATGTCACAAAGCGCATCATACGGAAGTATCCCAACGATATGAAGTACGCCGATTCCGCGGACGGTATTATGGAGGCGTTTCGGGAGAAGAAGCTAGCCTCACTTATTGCCGTTGAAGGTGGTCATTCGATTGACTCGAGGCTAGCGGTGCTTCGACTCTTTTACGAGCTGGGTGTTCGCTATCTTACTCTTACGCACTCCTGCAATACCCCGTGGGCCGATGCATCCCCCGTGGACGATATACAGCCAGCTCCAGGGCCGTTCCAGCTGACCAACCTATCCGCCTGGGGCCGGCATGTGGTGTGGGAGATGAACCGACTTGGCATGATGGTCGATATCTCGCACGTCAGCTACGGAGTGATGCGTGACGTCTTGCAGCACAGCCGAGCGCCGGTTATCTTCAGCCATTCGTCGGCCCACGGCGTGTTCCAGCATCATCGAAACGTGCAGGACGACATCTTGCGTGAACTCGCCCGCAAACGGGGCATTGTCATGGTCAACTTCTATCCACTCTTCGTCGGGGGAAATACCATCGATGACGTTATCAGTGAGTGGCATTATTGTGCGCGTTTGACTTCAAGATCGTAATGGTTTGCTCGTTCTCTTTCTTCCTCTGCCTTCCTCAGTGCATCTGAACCACATCCGAGCGATTACCGGAATCGATTGCATCGGGCTTGGTGGAGACTACAATGGCGTCGAGGTGACTCCCGAGGGTTTGGAAGATGTGTCCAAGTATCCAGATCTGTTCGATATGCTTGCTAACGGGGTGATGCGGTCGGGTGAGAAGTTTACTGCCTGGAGCCGGGAGGATCTGCAGAAGCTGGCCGGGTTGAACTTGCTGCGAGTGTTCCGGGAGGTGGAGAGCATCCGCGACATGCTGGTGGACGAAGACCCGTACGAGGATCTGATACCGTACGAGGAGTTCGAGCGCGCTAACGTGGCTGATCAACCTTGCATGACAGATATGGATATTCACAAGAACTAATGTGCATTGAAGTAAATATCAATTTAACAAAAAAAAGCGAAGTATTTGCAATTGAAGTTCGTCACTCATTGTCTCATTACGATCTGGTGGCTGTACTACTAATCGGTCAATACGACAAGATACGATACTCTCAACCCAGGTGCCTTAGATTGTCGGGTGGACAAACATACACATCGTTACCCTCGTTGAGCTTTATTATCTGTACGCGAAAGAGACGACACAGTGAGACGGTTACACACTTATGAATAGCGGGTTAATTATTTTATGACTATTATCATATCAGCTCCAAGTGGTTCGTTCTGCGGTTACTGCCGAGAGGAATCTGAATGATTTGTAGGATTGAAGGCAAGAGGCGGCTAAACAATGCGGCGTGCTACAAAATGCGTTTAGTACTCCCCGGCTCGTTGTCCCGCTTGGTGCATTGTGGTGCTGTGTCGGTGTAATGTCGTGCCTAGCCAAAGGTAATTAGCGTGCTGGTGACAGGTTACACTGGTCGTTAGATGGAATCTATATTGCTGTGTATTACATTGTGATGACAAGCGAAAATTCGAATCGGTTTTATTGTAAAGATTGTTTGTGAATCGCAGCTTAAGGTTGTTTTGGAATACTATCCCACTTGTGACGTGCTCTGTGAGTGATATGCTGTTGGCTAGACAACGTAAACATAGTGGCAGTTGCTCCGTCATGTTGAAAAATTGATGACGACAAGTTGTTAGTGAGAGAACGACATGAAACTGGGCAACTATGTGATGCAACTTTTAAAAGAATACCTATTATAATACAAGGAATCTAATGTAATGTAGTGGAAAAACAAATTTCAATAAACGGTGATATCTTTGCAGAAAAACACAAAGGTATCACAAATGTTATCCACATATCTTCTCCGTTTTCTCGTTTTTTAGTGATGGCGTACAAAAAAACCTTAACGATGGGCGTGCTGCTGCTGTTCGCCGTCCTGGCGGTAGCTGTAGCGGTCCCAATCGCGACGAACAGCGAATCTGATAACAGTGTGGTGCCGCAAGTCAATCAATTCTTCGGAAGGACAGTACTGGACGAGGTGCCACTGATTGATGGGTTAGTGTGGTAAATTATCTTCCCATTTCGAACACAATCTATTGAAGACTGCTTTCGGTGTACAAATCAATCCAGCCACAATGATCTACCCTGGAATCTGTACAACTACGAGCGCAATCGTATCAACAATTTCGAGCTGAACAGCGACCTGAAGCAGCATCCGGTTTGGGGTCCTTCGACGAGCAGCCATACGGACATTCCGCGCCTGAAGGAGGGTAAAGTCGGTGCTCAGTTCTGGGTGGCGTACGTGGGCTGCAACAACCAGTACAAGGATGCGGTGGAACGTACGATGGAGCAGATCGACGTTATCAAGCGTGTTGTGCGGAAGTATCCACAGCACTTGAAGTACGCCACGTCGACCCAGGGTATTATGGAAGCGTTCCAAGAGGGCAAGATTGGTTCGCTGATCGCTGTTGAGGGTGGTCATTCGATGGACTCGCGGTTGGCCGTTTTGAGAATGTACTACGAGCTTGGCGTGCGTTATATGACGTTGACGCACTCGTGTAACACTCCTTGGGCAGATGCGTCGCCGATCGATAACGATTCATCAGCGACCCTGCGAAATGTGACCGACTGGGGACTGAATGTTATCTGGGAGATGAACCGGCTGGGCATGTTGATCGATATTTCGCACGTCAGCCATGGAGTGATGGTGGACGTACTGGAACACACCAAGTCACCGGTCATTTTCAGCCACTCGTCGTCGTTCTCCGTGTTCCAGCATCATCGAAACGTGCAAGACGACGTGTTGAAGCAGTTGGTAGAGAACAATGGTATTATTATGGTGAACTTCTACACCGGATTCATTGGTGGAAGATCCATCGATAATGTGATCAGTAAGTCTCGCCAAGCTAGGTTGCATTGGTTAGGAAACTGTTTATAGTAATTCTTTTCTTCAGATCATCTCAACTACATTAAAGGAATCACCGGAGCCGATCACATCGGTCTTGGTGGAGACTTTGACGGAGTTTCGGACACTCCCGTTGGGCTAGACGATGTCTCCAAGTATCCCGACCTGTTCGATATGCTGGCGGACGGTGCATACACAAACGGCACAACGTTCACACCATGGACGCGCGAGGAACTGCGCAAACTGGCGGGTGAAAACTTGCTGCGGGTGTTCCGCGAAGTCGAACGAGTACGGGACAGCATGGTGGATGTGGCACCGTACGAAGATTTAATTCCCTACCAGGATTTTGTTGATGCTGGTGTGGCCGAGCAACCATGCATGAGCGATTTAGACATACATAAACAGTAGAAGGATGCTTTGTTTGATAATACAATGGAACTGACAACTTGTTGGACAGAAGCATGAAGTGTTTTTTGTTTTTTACTTTTTACACACGTAACGTTCACATTCATGTTAAATGCATTTAAATCTGTTTTGAACATCCGAATTATGTTAAAACGCTTTAAAATACAGTAGAACGCTTCATCAGCTCTTAAGCGTTTAAAAAAGCATACATCGATGCTTTTAAAGCTTACCGCCAGAGACCGCTCGATAAATGTCATTCGAGCAGTTCGAACTCGATAATAAAGCTCGATTGCAGCTAATGTACGGCGTGAGAATTTTCTTCACTTTTTGCAATACTGAAGATAAGAACAAGTCTCCTAATCATGCTTATTAGCTTTTAAACACGTTTCTGAGCAGCATCTCAATGATTATTTTCAAGACAAATTTAATTATTTGACCAAAAGCATCAATATGCCACATTCATATCAAAAATCTTCTACGGCAAGTCCCTTCTTCGGGTTCATAATTCAAAATACATTTCTTTGACAAACAACGCTAACAACAGACTCCGGTTTGCGTATCCTAAACCGAGGAGAAAATGTGCGCAACTCTTACGCATTGTTGGTGTGTTATGGAGTAAAAAAATCTAACTCTCTGAAAAAACCCTTATTGTCAACATGAACCGTATTAATGACCGATTTACGGTCCCGGTTGTCCACAGTGGGGGGTGGCAAAAGTGTGTGTGTGTGTTTCTGTGCATGTGTCCTGAAAAGCAAATAAAGGGAAATGAAAAAAAAACCTTTAAAGAAGATCCGAAACCAACTGACCAGTGGAATATCAGTACAAAGGACACAGAAAATCGGATCCCTTACCCATTCGACCGCGTCCTTGAAATGTCCGTTTCAATCCATTCGATCGGAAAAAGGGACAACTTTTCCGGACGCTCCGGTAAAAACCTGGTTGCGCGTGGTCCATTTGCCGAGCGAAGTTACGCAAGCATATCAAACCTGGACCCTAGCCCGGTCGACAGCAGGACACAGCAGCAGGCGAACCCTTTGTACCAGGCTGGTGCTGCTGCAAAACAGCGGGTGCGCGGCCATATTGCACAATGGTCAGCAAAGTATAATGGCCGTTCAAAGGGCGACGGGAAGGGAAAAAAGGATGGGTCCGATTATTACCGATTATTGGACCCCAGATTTCAGCTTTCCGTTTGTTCTTTCCTTTCGATAGAGTAACGTCGCTTCCTGCTGGATGGAAATTCCTGTTGACCCCTTTTGCCGGACCGTCGCCTTGCCTATCGCCCCGAAAAAAGCCTCGTTCGCCGAAGAATGCGAAAGGGATAAGGAACACCCGCTGGCCGGCCCGGGGTACGCATCGTTATATGGCGCAATATGGAAGGAAGGACCGTTCCGACCACGCAACACGCTGCCATTTTATGGACCGATTCGGTACGCCGGTTCAGGCCAGCCAGGCAGCAAGCTCGTTACTGGAGAGCAAAAAACGTTACTGGAGCGGAAACGACAAGCCTACGCCTAGGCCAACCCAGGGGACAAGTTAATTTAAAATCACAGATGCATCCCGGCATCGTATCCCTTTTTTTGCATCGTAAATTATCATTTCACCACGGTGAATGGCGTCACTACTATTCCTTCCGAACGTGACGCTTGTCTTAAGATACTTCCAACGCAATCTCGACTTTCCAACGTTCTTCTGAAACCTCCCCGAAATGACGCATTCTCGGTCTCTGAAAAACTGAGAGGAAAAAAAGATTTTCCGCCTACGAACACCGGCCTAAAACGCTACCAAACGGGACCGAATTCTCGACGAAAAAGGGCAATAAAAAATTAGCTACGCAAGTGACGAGTCTCATCTGGAGTGAAGAGCTCCGAGCGTCTGAAGTGGTTCCATTCCGGCAGGATAATTAATTATCAGCTCAAGAAAACGATCGATCGATCGGCATCGAACGAGTGTCGAGGAAAAAAAAAACCGCTCGAACGCGCAGAAATCACCCCAAAGAAAAAAAGCGGATCGCGCAGATCGGGTTTCGCTCGGGCCGGTATTCGGCAAGGAGTTAATGATTTATTACGGGACGCAAACCAGCGGACGGTAGAAACGAAGGACGAAAAGCTGACACCTCTTCGCTCTCAACCCGGGAAAGGATAGAGAAGGAAAAGCAGAAAAGGAATCTAGCGCCTTTTCCTAAGACGCTCCGGAAGGGGTCCGAGGAAGCAGATGTTTTTCCACTTCTCACCGGCTCACAGGCGATGGCGCGGGCGAAAAGTGTGAAAAAGGATAACACACGGGCTCCGGGATCGATCCATCCACAGAATTGATGGTTCGCTTTTATTGATTTTTGCCTTTGTGCTGCGCTCGATAGCGAACCCGATCGGATCGGGACGATCATGTAAGGTTGCCTGATAGACCAAAAGGTTTTCTTTTTCTTTCAAATTTTGCTACATCTTTAGCGCTTTGTTCGGAATGTTTGATAAGCATCGGTTTGGCCTCTCTGGGTGTCACCTTGAGTGGATGATGCTTCAAGCCCGATGCAAGCGAGGAACTGTGTCGAATGATGATTTTTTGGGTTTTGAAGTGGAGGTGAATGTATTTTTTTTTACCAAGAAATAGGATTAAATTATCGACATAAAACATGGTTACATTCGTTTGAAGAGATCTCAAGTTAGGCAAGCTTTGCAAATAAATAGCTGAATATTGTTGTAGAAGCTATAAAAGTTAAATAAGATAGATCAAATAGTGATAAATTTTGAGAATAATGTTAGCACACCTTAAAGCACATCACGACGAACATACAACTTGCCATAGAAATGTTTTAAGTTATTTGTTTCTACAGAAACAGGAGGTAAATGTGTTTATTTATAATTGAAAAAGTCAACACCTATTGAGATAGAGCAATTATAGCTTTAAGAAAGCGTTACAATTACAAATTGTATGCTTCGTGGATGATTTCTTTCATTTTTAAATTTAGACCAACCATCATCTGCAATCTGCGATGAAAAAGCGTTTGAATATTAATTATCCTACCCATAAGCGATTAATGCACACATGTCGTGCGGGTCCATCTTTCAATAGGGTTGTTGCTCGTTGTTGAACTCTTCGCACATGTTTCCGCGGTATAGTTCCTGTCCAACAACATCCGGATGTTTCATTTACCAACCAGTGCTTGGGAACCCGACCGGTCTCGCTCCAAACATATCTCGCCAGGAATAGATATCGAAGAAAGGAATAACCTTCACCTTCGCCACCACGGCACGGGCAACGAGGGAGCGACGCTCCCCGAAACAACCCGAAACTAGCTGCTGACTGCTGAAAGGTCGTCAATTAGATCCGTTTATCGGAGACATTACTCACCATCGCCTCGAATCCTTCTCAACGGTGCAGATAATTGAATTTGAACAGCCAATTTTTGGTGCTTTTGGGAGGGTGGGTGCGTGGGGGTTTTGTTGGGAGGATGTCACAACGCGGTACACGTGATGAATGACGAACAGCGCGACGATTGGGAGCGTCGCCGGTACGATCGTTTCGCTCGCCCCGTGGGTCTCGTGGTGGAACACAAATTGGGAATCGAAAATCTGCCACCGCATCCCTTTTTGTGGCTCTACTACGGGATGTCAGCTCACGCCGAAGGGCATCGCAGCAAGCGTACGAGCTAGCAGCAGCAGCGTAACCAAGCCAGAAGCCATGGATACGTGGTGTGGCGTGGGAACGCTGCAACAGGCGACACCGACACAAGGACTCTCACATTTCCATCTGCACGTTCGGACACGAAAATAACCCAACCGGCTCCTCGGATACCGAAAAACCCGGAACCGAAACCCGTGTGGGACGTGTTTGTCAGCCGCCTACCGGAGCGTGTAATGTATTTTTCCTTCGGTTTGCGTTTGCATTTTCCCCCGGCCGAACGATAACGCTGTGTTGTGATCCGTGCGGATGCCCAAAAAATCATATCACTGGTATTTCCACTGGTTTCCTTATTGTTGTTTTTTTATGCTTGCTCCTTCCGAACGTTGGAAAAGTGTCAACCGTTCAGGCGCAAAAACTTCCCGCTCGACCCCGATCGGCGTCTTTAAAAAGTAGCCGACAAACGCGTGAAAGCAACCGCGCGGAGACTTATTTCGTTTTAATTAACTATTTAATCACTTTTCGGTGACGGGTGGAGGGAGCCGCCGGAAAGGAGCATGCAGATGAGGAACGTTCCTGCAGGAAACATCTGGGCGACAAGTGGATGGAATGTGGTAGTGTTTTTTTTTTGGTTGCTCCAAAGCTAAAGAATCCTGATGTCCTGTATGGATGTGGTTTCTCGGGAAGATTTAATTAGATGCTAAAACCCTGGCGGCCTATCAGCAAAAAAAAAATCAATTATTATTTTCTTCGGTAATGGATTGTTTTCCAACAACGGAAACCTACGCCTTGGGATGGAACGGGCCATACTCAGCTGGCGCTATGGTATTTCCGGTTTCAAAAATTCATAAAACTTTTGCCATTCTAGCCATATGTGAGTTGGTGTCAAAACATTGCACCCGAAAGCGGAAATGTAAGCTCAGGAAATGAGGCAATCAATCATACAATCGGGACAGGGAATGTTAACGCTTGCTGAGACAGACAGGTTTGTTTTCCACGATAGGAAATGATAATAAAATGTTTGAAAAATAACTCATGAATGTTAGGGATCAATGTTCGAAATGAAATTTTACTTTGTTTTCAGATTGTTCAAGAAAATAAATGAGCAAAAAATAGATCCAAAGTATTCATATATGTTGAATACTAAATTTAAAAAATATTGAATATGCCGAAATAGTTATAATGTCAATTATGCTATTAATTCATCTATTTTTTAAGAAAAACTCGATAAATGCTTGATTTTAGATCAAAATGATAATCTGAAATAAATACTTGATATGAATATATTTGTAAATGTTTTGCACCACATTAAAAGTGCAACAATATTTTAGAAAATGTGACGACTTACTCTTTTACTTCTGCCACATTTGCTTACAAATCAATACTTCATTGTAATCCTAGCCGAGCGAACGAGTAATGTCTCGCTCGAACTGCTCAAACCCATAACCGATTGGAAAGCGTGAAACTACGACAAATAATTCATGTACACCGCAGTAACCGCCACCACATGTTCCTGTACAAACCACGAGATAAAAAAAAATCCTGTCCGTAGAAGGCGACAAAACAACAGAAAGGCAACACTTTAAAAAGCGCATCATAGCAACCTGCCGGAAGTGGTACCATAATCAACTATCGGTCGCCCGAAGTTGGTCTCCCGAGAGCAACGCGTACGCCAGTGTTCCGGAAGCGAATGTGCTAAAGTGTCGCGCGAGATAACAACGAACCAACAACGGACTTTAAACAAAAAAATTAAAAAGAGTACGGTCACTAAAACAAACCCCAGTTGGTTGCAGTATCCTTGCAGCCGGATGCCGCCATAAACGGGGCAGCAAAAAAAAGGCTGAAACCGAACGAGGATTAGTCACACGTTCAATGCAGGAGGAGGAGGTTTGAAGGAGTCTGTCGCGACAGCGGAAACCTTCTCCAGTTACCGGTCGCGACCTCTTTCCGTTGGGCGCGCGCGCACGCACTCCCATATCCTTTCCGTCGGGACGATGCTGCTTCCTTATGGTATGGCTTATGGCATGGAGAATCCTTCGACATGGGGTGAAAGAGTCTTTGAGCAAGAGAAGCAAAAAAAAATGCCGCTCCTCAACGAGCAGAGATTGTTGTTAAAAATCCTAAAAAACAAAACGGAAAATTGAAACCGTCGCCTTAGCAACGGACGCACTCGGGACGGTTGCGCATGGTTGACGATTTTGAATATTGAACGTGTTCGTGGAAGTGTACACGGTCCGGGTCCTTATGCAAAACTCAAGCCCGGCCCCGGTCGGTTGCACATGAAAGCTAAATCCGGCGGTCCATACCTTTCCAACGAACAGCGCCCAGTGCATGAACCTGAAGATCAATATCTTAAGTACACCACGTGGACCGCGCTAGAGTGGACCGGAGACGTGTGATATCTCACACCCCTCCCGCGGTCTCCCGGTGTTAGGTGCGAAAAAAAGCGGCCCCTTTTTGGTGTGGCGGATCACCTACGGCCCGTGCGGATAAGCTGCTCTTAGGGAAGGGACCCCGTCCGGGGACGCTTGCAAACGTTGAAACGGAGAGTGTGAAAAGTGAACTGTTTTTGTTGCAATTTCCAAAGCAAATAGATCTTAGTTGCACCCGCGCCTTATCCCCGAGACGCACCCCGTCTGTCGGCAATCTCCGAGCAAGCCTGGGTTCCTATTGATAGGCTCGGTGTTGGAGTTCTTTGCGGTCGGTCGCCGTCGTCGGCGGCTTTGCCGGAAAGCGATCATCCATGCCGGCGGACAATACGCCGTGCTCGGGTGTATAATCCTTTATCGTCGTCGCTACTGTCGGGCGCGCGGTTTCTACGCCCAAGTACGACACTACGCATCGGGAATCGGATTTTCGAACAAACCATTGAAGGGTTTCGATGTCGAAGAAATGTTGGAAAAGAAACCAGTAAAGCGGTTAGCTAGCGGGTTCGCTTTGTTTTGTCTCCGGCCGTCTTCGGCCGCAAGCCCGACAAAAGCTTGCAAACGCAACCGACAAAGCCGATTAGGTGCCATTCCCCTCCGAAAGGTTTAGAGAAGCCACACCGAAACGCGTTACACCCGGGGTTGAACGCTGAAGCCTTCACAAACGAAAAACCGAACCGGACCAGAGCAAAGGATTAACACCAAGCTGAAAGCACGCGCCCGGAGTCTAAGGTGTCTGTGTTGTCTTTCGGGACACGGTCTGGGGCACGGTCGGTGGAGCATGCACTGTAGGGTTTCCGCACGCTTCGTACTAGTGTTTTACTAGTAGCTTCTGCAGCCACGGTCACATGTATTTTCATTTTTTTTTATAACTACCCCCAAGTACCAACAAAGAATAAAAAGGATTTCGTTACGAACACCGTCATGGCGTACTTGGATACAGTAAAAAAAAAAATCGCTAGTGAGTGGCAAAAAAAGTGTTGCTGCAAACGCATCGCCTGCTGTGTATGGTATCACACTTAGGCCGTTCCTGAACGAGCAATTCAAGTCGTCCACCAATCCATCTCGCTAACGACAGCGATTTACTGCATGATTGTCCATCCACTGGCGGCAGCCCGTGGACCGCCATTTGTTAGGTTAGAATAGTGGGTTTTTTTTTCTCTCTATCTCCCAACCCGCACTATTTCCGCTTTTTTATCGCAACCGTACACAAAACACAAACACGGGGAGTTAGTTTATTTTTTGCCGCAAATCACAAGAGCTGCCGGACCATTTATCAAACACTCAGCGATCGGGGACCGTTTGCGGTGGGTGAAAGTGTGAAGTACTCCATGGTCAGTTCGGTTTTTTGTTTTTTAGCACGTTGGACAAAAGACAAAACCTGCTTCGATAATCGAGTCACCACGTTCTCAAACTGGAGCCTGGCGCGCGCGTCCGAGGGTTGGACTAAAGTGTTGTCACTTTCACTGATTCCATCGCCGGTTGGAAAACGATGCGTGGTCGGGTCGGATGATGACGATGAAGTCGTTTAGATTGGTTGCGTCGCATGTGCGTGATTTTTTAACGTCACTCGTTCGGTACACCCCATCAGAGGGAAATTGTGTTCGGAATGACGAGATCTGGTTGGATTGGTAGCCAATTTTTCCTTTCACTTTTTTACGGTACTGTGTGAGCAGAAATCTTAATACTCTAGCCCTTGTGACATTAGGGATTTTTAAGCAAAGTGGAGATAAAATCCATGTTTGATTCACCTCATTGATTAACATACGATAGTTCATTCTCTAGTCCTTATCAATCCTAGAAAAAAGTATGAGGTAATCCAGCATCGTCATCATACGCCCATAGATTGTTGCTTGAATTGAGAAGCTAATATTACAAAATGATCGTCATATTACGAGCCATCTTCCGGAAAACAAAAACGGCACTAAGCTAAGGAATGCTCTACCCTTCTCACCGCATCCATTTCCTTATCGGATGTGGTGTAAGGAAAAAAGAAATGAGCCCTAAACCACCAAACTAGCCTTGTTTTCCCGCTAGAACAAGGAAGTGAGTTAATTTGACAACTTCGATGTTAAAACTGTGCCTGGTAAATCCTCACCGAAGCCTACAAAACAAAACTCAAAACCCAAAAAAAAAAATACAAAAAAGGATGCCCCAGGAGACGACGGCGGAAGATAAATGCTTTCCTTCGCCGGATCTCTCGCCCGAACACCGACTACAATGCCGACACCGAGCGGCAAGTTGTGTTGCGTTCGCAACGCCTGGCAAACGATTGCAGATCGCTGCCCGGCCACGGATGGTTGGTAAAAAAAGGCGGCCATGATTTATAACCTCCAAAACTAATCTCGAGTGAGCGGAACTGTGCTGTGCATGCGTGCGAGTAGGGAGTGTAGCGTAAAAGGACTAAATATAGGCTTACCGGAAAGATTGTGCTGCAAGGACGCACCGTTTCTTGCTTGCGAAGGAGTGCGGAGTTGTAGAGAACACGGAGCGATTCAGTGTCGGTAAAAAGTGTGAGGGTTTGAACTTGA
>JXXA01012897.1:0-20191 GCA_000956255.1 Anopheles punctulatus | reverse complement strand
GGGGGCGGGGAGAGGGTTAGTTTGAGGAAGAGAACTGTGAGTTAATTAGCGTACAATTGTTATTCATACACAATTTACAGCACAAAATGGAGCTGTTGCCATCGATACGGATGCTGGAGAAAATGGGCTACAAGCTGTACGCATCGATGGGTACAGGAGACTTCTACACTGAGCATGGTGTGCAGGTAAGTAGGACACGTGCGTCGCCCTTCACTGATAGGAAGTGGTTACTGGGCTATAAAGAGGAACGGTGGTTATTAATTTTATCATACGAGCTTATTCCACAAACCACTCTTGCCGGTTGCTTAAGTGACTCTTGAGATTTTACAACTTCGCTTGTCTGGACTGTGCGTGATAAGATATGGAGCTCTGGAGCCTGGAAAAATTAGGCGAACAATATTCGTATTTCACTAGTACTCGGTACCAGCAATGAGGAAACGCTACTTCAACTAGAACCACCGAGAAACTGACTCGCCAATGACAGCGTTTCATTTTGCTAGAGTTATATTTTTTTCATAAGATGCACGTAGTTAGTCCTGAAGCCTACAAGACGAGGATGCATAATGAAGTCGTGACGTTTGCGTTGAGTGCCCGCGTACCATTTATCACAGAAAGTTGGGGTTGTTGTGGATAGCCTCCAAGCGTCGCCGGTTCTATCTGTAGCCCTGCCTGGGTGCGACCGTGACGTTGCCAAGCAGCCGGGAGATGTCGTCGATGTCGTCAGACGAGCGCCGCGGTCCGTGGACTTGAACACTGACCTGGTGCTGTGGCCGCCGTAAGCCACCCGACGGCCGGGATGGTCGACGAGCGATTTCGTTACGCTCGATATCTTCCCACTCCTCACTGTCGTCGTCATTGTCGTTGTCCTCCGGGGAGAAGAACCGGGGGTGCTGATGCTGCGGTGGCGGCTGCTTTTGCTGGCGTTTGCCACCGCCGGGCGTTTGGCGGACGTTGGTGTAGGTGGTCCGCTTGCTGCTCTGGCGGCGTGCCAGTGGGCGCTTCGGCTCGCTCGTGCTCGTACGCTTCGGTAGTGCCGGCCGGTCGGCCCCTTTGGCGGTCGCCTTTCCCAACTCTTGGCGCAGGCCGTAGATCTGCGTGAGGTACTGGCGTGCCTCCTCGATGCCTTCGTCGTCCGCGAGCAGATTGCAGAGCCGCTCCGCCTGGCGCAGGTAAACGAGCGCTTGGTTGAGCGTCCGGAAACCGTACGACACGCGGGCCATCTCGATGAAATGCTCCACGAAGAGGCCGTAGATGAGCTGCCGGCGCAGGTTCTCCATGTGCTTCAGGGGCAGAAACTGCAAGTTGAACACAAACTGCACTTCAATCGATGGGTCTTCTAGCCAGGTGTGCTCCGTCTGCTATCCATATCCACAATACCTACCGTCAGATCGATGGACTCCACCGACGGGCGGCGTTCCGGCTGCACGGCCCGCTCCTTCTTGAGCTGTTCCGCCACCAGGAAGCGCACGATGCGGGTACGCTTCCGGCGCGACTCCACCTCCTGCTGGTTGTAGTACGCCATCGACCCAACCGCGATCTCGCGCTCGTTCGCCTCGTTCTCGTCCGAGTCCTCCGCCGCCAGGTTCTCGTCCTCGTCGCGTAGCATCGGGTTGACGATCTTCAGCGGGTTGTCGATGACGAGATACGAGTAGAGCCGCTTGATGCGCACCTTCGGGTAGAATGCGAGCCGGGCGCTCGGGAGCTTCAGGTTCCGGAGCGCGATCAGCATATGCATCACCGGGTTCTCCGTGATGCGGAAGATGCGTTTGTGCAGCTCGACCAGCACCTTCTCCGGTACGTTCTCGAACAGGTTCCGGCTCGGGAGGAAGTAGTCGGGCAGGGTATGCGTCTTGATACGATCGAGCAGCGCGTTCAGGAAGCGCAGCAACGCCTCCCCGAGGTAGTCCTCTGGCCAGGCGGCGTAGTTGGTTTCGCACTGCCAGAAGAGATGCGCCCGCAGGTGTTCCACACCGAACATGCTGAGTCCGGGCGTTAGGTGTGGCTCCACGAACGTCTTCAGGAGCAGCATCGTCAGCATATAGATCTTGATCTGTGTCCCGGTCAGGCAGCTCTCCAGGTAGCGCTCCGCCTCCGGAAAGACGATTTTCCACTCCAGCTGCCGGTAGCGGTTCTGGCCCTGCTTCGGTGCGTACCCGCTCGGGATGACGTGGCACCCGAACGACTTCACCTTCTGGATCATCGGTGGCGTGGGCCACTGGAACTTCTGGCGCGTCAGCGGATTGATCTTCACGTCGCGCTTCCGGTGCACCCACTCGATCGCTTCCCGCGGCCACGGGCACAGGATCGCCGGTATTATCTCCCACTGTCCGCTGTACACGACGGCGCCCTTCCACGTCGCGCTGCGGAGATCCTCCGCCGGGATGTCCAGCTCCGCCGCGAGCGTATCCTGAAACAGGTTGACGAAGTACGCCAGGAAGCCCTTCGAGTTGAGGTACTGGCGCCGCTCGGTCGTGTACTCTGGGTTGCTGTGATGATGCGAGGCGCCCTTCCCGTTCACCTTCGCGAGATACAGCCCGCCCAGCTTGTCCGTGCCCTCCGACTCGTCGTCACTGTAGTAGCCCTCGTTCACCTCGATCGGGCAACTGATCGTGGTGATGCAGTAGTCCGGCAGGACGGTCGTGCTGACCGGGGCCTCATCACCACCGGCCGAACGCATCACGCTCAGCGGCTGGTGCGTGTTGATGGCCGTGATGTAAGCGTAATCGTACTCACTGCTCGGTGGCGATGTTGAGCTCGTCGACGTCGAGGGAACACCAGCAGTGGCGTGAGCTGCGGACTTCCCCACCTTCGGATACTTCACCATGATACTGTCGCGGTATTTGAGCTTCGTGAAGCGGTTGCCTGTTCCACGCTGGTCCTCTTCGTCGTCGTCCTCCTCCTCGTCGTCCTCCTCGTCGTCCTCATCCTCCAAGGTGTCACTCTCGCTGAGATTGTTCATCTTCGCCAAACTGTTGCCAAGCCCGCTAGGACCGGGGCTATCTTCCCCGTAGGGCATTAGGCGCTGCTGCGCCATTCGATCCAAGGCGGGTGGGTTGTTTGGCTTGATAAACTCGACGCTCTTCAGCTTGATGTAGCCGTGGTGGCAATTGGTGCGCCGCCGCCGAACCACGCCATCTCCCATCCGCTTCAGCTTGTCCTCCAGCGTGTCCTCGATCTCAAGCTTGTAGATAGGCGCGTCGGTCAATATGCTGTACACGGAGCTGTCGCCCGGGTTCGTGATCTCGATGTTGTCATGCACGACGTAGCACGTCTGCGTGTGAAGTGGTAGCAGCTGGTTCTTGCTTGGACCGTGTCTGTTTGGGTGCGGGAGAAGAATAAATCGAATATAGAGGCGCGTGGAGAAGCTTTCACTGAAAAAAAAACTGTCCCAACATACTTGGCGTAGAACTTGACACGCTTGTCGACGGCCTCCAGCAGCCGATCGGGCAATATCACCGTTTTGCAGTGCCGGGAAGTCTTCCCGTTCCGTCGGTTCTCTTCGTTGCGGTTCCGCTCGACAGCTTCCCACATCTCCCTGTGCCGAAGGAAAACAGATAAAAAGAAGGCGGTGACAGCGCTGGAGATCGGAAGTTCGGGCGTTCGGCGGCAGACAAAAACGTCACACTCTCCTCGCGCGAAGCAGACGGTGGAGATAATTGGAATGTCGCACTTGTGCCAGTGCGGCGCCAGGCAGCGTTATCTTAGACGCGCGCGCGCGCACACGCGTTCGCCACATTCTTCTAGTAAGTCGTCGACTTTCGGTATTCCAGTTTGTGTGACGAATCACCACCGACACTGACAACAGCCACGGGCTTCCTCGTGGACTTTTGCTCAATGAAATCAGGACAGATTCATTGATGAACACTCAAAAAAAAAAACAGGTAAAACGGGGATTTACCGGCTTATCGTACTGACCTGAAATTCCCCGCGCAAGACACTAGCCCGGATGATAACGATCACCCGTGTAGCAGGCGTGTGCCAAACCGTTCGAAATCGGCAATAGGTGTCGTAAGCTATATTACATCTGTAATGCCGCACAGAGCACTGTTTTGATTTCGGCCCGTCCGACAGTTTGTCGAACAATCGCGGCTGTCACACGCGGACATGATTTATTGCCTTTCGGTTGACTTTGAGTTCGCCAACGGTGCGTCCCGGGTGAGTCAGAGACGGTGATTGGCACCCGGTGTTTGATACGCCCCATTCATGACCTGGGCAAACGCGGACCTCGTCCGGCCCTTTCGAATCCGGCCCCGGAAGCAAGCGTCTTATCAGGTCAGCCTGCCTGACAGGCACTCGAAAGTAAAACAGCCGATGTTCAATTTGTAGCTGGGACAATCGAACCCGTATCAACACTATCGTGCGGCAACTATCTGTATGCTTGCCCTGTCCCGGCGCTGTGGAGGTGGATTAACGCCGGTACATTAGCGTGCGCAGTTCGAGTGTTCCTCGAAGCTGCGGAGATGAGCTACCAGATACCGAAACGCGGCAACGAACGCACCCTCACCCAGCAACGGCCCGGTTATCAATTAGTATAAGTGACCCTACACTCTACTCTTTGCATCTACCTGGTGACATCACAGCGCACAGGAAGACACAGAAGTTCGATTCGATTCGTGGTACAAAAGGTAGCAAAACAACAAAAAAAAGTCATACCTCTGAGAGAGCGATTTTTTTTTTGGTAGGGGAATAAGGGGAGCCAACCTCAGTGCAGTTTGTGTGCGTGTGTGGGACGGTGGGCGAACGGGTGCTTATCAACACACATCGGCTACCATCATTTGAGTGCGAACGGGGTAGGCGAGATCGTGATGATTCCGGACCTGATTTCTCGAAATGTAGTCGTCGGGATATGTGTCACATTCTTTGCTTTTTCAATTAAATTCAAAAAGGATTTTTTTTTCTCTGTATAGGAGGGTTTTTAACGCCTGTTTCTCCCGCGTTCCCATTGGGAATTTAAATGGGAAATTAAAAGCAAAAATAGTACTCATGCGAGAGGAAACCATTTGGATGCTGAATCCCGGGAGTTACAGTGTTATGTGCCCGGGTCAGGTCAGGCTACTGGCGGGTCACTACGCATCGTACGTGCCTGTTTCAGCTGCTGCCTGCGCATTCCTGACGCGTATGCAATGTGTCAGTTCACAGGTGCGATAAGGCGTGCGTGGGAGATGCAAACACGATACGTGAGGCGCGTATGATGACCACGACGGCAGCAAAAAAAAAAACAGCAAAAAAACAAAACGCTATGACCGACGTGTTGGCAGAGATCTGACAGATCTCACCGGGGGTTGAAAGGTGACGGTTGGTTGCTGGTGACCTGGCGAATAGGGCCTGTTACCTTTCGAAGTTGCCGTAGAATTGCACGCCGAGCACCAGCTGGTTGAGCACGAAGATGTCGCTGTTGAAGGCGAGCTGGTGCTGCATCCGCCGCTTCGCCTCCGAGTCGTAGTCGCTCTCCTCGAGCTTGGCCTTCGATTTGCGCACGATCGGCGGCGGTTCCGTGTCGCGCAGCTCATCCAGCTTGGATTTGCGCTGCTTCCGGGTTCCGCCAGGCGCTGCACTGCTCTTCTTCTTCTGCTTCGTCTTTTTCTGCTGTTTTTTGGCCTCCTTTTCGGCGCGCTGGCGGGCTTTCGCCGCCCGGCGCTCCTGTTCGCGCCGCTCCTGGGAGAGCTCGCGGGCGGACTGGTCGCGCCGCTGCTTCCGAGCCGCCTCCGCCTCCCACGGGTTGTTGCCGCCCGGCGGGTACTGTTCCTTCGACTGCGACCGGCCCATCGTCGCTACGTCCGCGGTTCGCTGCTGGCACAGAGAGAGGTCGCTGCCGAGGCCTAGGTGGCCATCATCGTACGCCGGACGGTTGCGGAGAGGCAGACAGACAGACAGACAGAGAGAGAGAGATAGGGAGAGGGTGGCGGCTGACAGGTCCGAGTGGTTCCGGCCTCACGCGTAAGGCACCTACACACCAACACCGTGGGACACAACACGACACACGACGCTACAGCACACACGGGAGTCCAAGGTAACACTGACACTGCACGCTCGGTTCTGAATACGTGGTGACCGAACGGTGACTCCGACTCTGCCTGCCGTGATCTCAGCCAGCGCGCTCTGTCACACTGTTATCAGCTACGGCCTGTTGCGGGCGATGACGGTGAGCGTACGCAGAGCGTTTCCCGAGCCAGGGAGACATTTGTTTGTCTGCTTATCGAGCTCTCCCCCGCCCCTTCCGGGAGCGACCTCCCTCACATCCACAAACTTCGAAACTTCGAACACTTTTATTTTCACCTCCCGTGGAGTGCAAGCGGCCCATCCGTACTCGTTCTCACGTACGACTTCTGCTTCGTGCTCTCGCTCACACCCTTCCACACACACACAACCTCACAACCACACACACACACACGACTCGCACACATGGTACGCTCTCTGTTCCGATCAGAACTGCGGGAGGATCTGACGTAGCCCCGAACGGGGTCTCTTCGATCCAGTGCGGTACACACGCTGGAGAGTCTGTTTTCCCGTCCACGCAACGAACGTGCGAATTTAATTACCGTGATTGGATCGGATGCCGCCGGAGGTGCCGGTTCGCTACTTCAACATTGTGTCCCATCGCGGAGGAAGATGACGACGATTGCACGGGTTCGATAAGGCGGGAGAGCGAAGCCTTTAAGTTCCGCATGCGGCACTTAAGGAAATTGTTTGGCACCTGGATTAGATTGGTACTCGCCGGGGAAGGTTGCGATATCGAGTGTTAATACCCGGAACAGGGTACCTCTGCCGGCATGTGTCACTCTTGAGCAATATTGAAACTACAATTCGGTTGAACTGAGTGGCGGTGCACGTTGTCAGGATTAGAGCGGACTTTGAGGCTTTACAATACGGCCTGTGGGTTCAACGTTGTTTCATTGGTTCAACAACTAATCAAACGAGCATTACAGATGTTTCCTTTGTAAGGAGGTAGCATTATGTGTGTAAACCTGGGGGACAAAACATTTCAATTTGATCTCGGAATAGATGCTCTTACGAGACGACTCTTATTGATTCTTCTGACTTGTAAGTAACACTTCAAATACAACCAACAATGCATGCTATGCAAGATTTTAATTAGGACAAATATGTACGATAAGTTCCCAGTCCTTGCAACTTCAAACAATAGGTCCTATTTGTGACTAGAATGAAAGGGAAGAGTGCTCCAACGTCTCAAGTATTCACGATATGATATCTCGCACTTGAAATATGATATTCGTCTAACTTCTTTGTTGCAACGAGTGTTGTTATGCAAGGTGAAAGTTACTCACCGGATAGGTGAATTTAAGGCACGTGTTTTCCGTTCTACGCATCAGCTGTTTGAAATTGTATTTCGAGCGTATTTAGTAACGTCAGAATCACCCCGGACAAGGCTAGACACATGCTTCTTATCCACGTTCGTCTTTATTCCAAACACCCAGGTGGAGAGCGTTCAGTGGACATTCGATTCGCTGGCGACGGAGGACACCAACGGCAATGGCGGCACCGGGAACGAGCTGCGCCACCTGGCGGAGTATCTCGCCAACAAGCAGTTCGACCTGGTGATCAATCCACCGATGAGTGGTGGTGGTGCGCGTCGCGTCTCCTGCTTCATGACGCACGGCTACCGCACCCGCCGCCTGGCCGTCGATTACTCCATCCCACTGGTGACGGACGTAAAGTGTGCCAAGTTGCTGGTGGCCGCCATGCAGCGCATCGGTGGCGCGCCGCTCATGAAAACCCACATCGACTGCATGTCGTCGCGGCTGATGGTTACGCTGCCCGGGTTTATCGACGTGCATGTGCATCTGCGCGAACCGGGCGCCCCGCACAAGGAAACGTTCGCGACGGGGACGGCGGCAGCGCTGGCCGGCGGAGTAACGATGGTGCTGGCGATGCCCAACACCCAACCGGCCATCGTCGATCGAGAGGCGTTCGAGGTGGCGCAGAAGCTGGCGCGGAAGGGAGCCCGGTGCGACTACGCGCTGTACGTGGGCGCTTCGTCGACGAACTTTGACAGTGTGCACGAGCTGGCGGCTGAGGCCGCCGGGCTGAAGCTGTACCTGAACGAGACGTTCACGACGCTGCGCTTGAACGGGATGTCGGTGTGGCAGGCGCACTTGGAGAACTGGCCGAAGGGCGCACCGTTGTGTGTGCATGCGGAGCGGGAAACGATGGCGGCGGTGCTGCTGCTGGCGTCGCTCACCGATCGCCCGGTGCATGTGTGTCATGTCGCGCGGAAGGAGGAAATACTGTTGATAAAGGCGGCAAAGAAGCGCGGACTGAAGGTGACGTGCGAGGTGTGCCCGCATCATCTGTTCCTGTCGACGGCGGATTTGGAGCGGATCGGAGCAGGGCGGGGTGAGGTGCGTCCGGTGTTGTGCAGCCCGGAGGACCAGCAAGCGCTGTGGGAGAATCTGGACGTGGTGGACATTTTTGCGACGGATCATGCACCGCACGCACGGGAGGAGAAGGAGTCGGAACGGCCACCGCCCGGGTTCCCCGGTTTGGAGACGATCCTGCCGCTGCTGCTGACGGCAGGGCCGTGGCCGATGGCCGGCTGACACTGGACGACCTGATGAGCAAGTTCCATACGAACCCGCGCCGTATCTTCAATCTGCCGGAGCAACCGAACACGTACGTGGAGATCGATATGAGCGAGGAGTGGAAAATCCCGGATCGTCCGCAGCACTCCAAGGCACACTGGACGCCGTTCAGCGGCATGCGCGTCAAGGGTTGCGTCCATCGGGTGGTGCTGCGCGGTGAGACGGCGTTCGTGGACGGGCTGGTGCTGGTGAGCCCCGGATACGGTCAGAATGTGCGCGAATGGCCCGCTGCTACCCCCGCTAGCACGCTTGTCACCAAGAAGCAGCCCGCGCTGCTCGGTGCCACCTCGATCGAACGCATCGATACCCTGAACCACTCGCAGGGATCCGGGTCCGGTGCGGCCGTACGCGCTTCCGACCTCGACCAGGACCTCCACACGAACGAGGTGTTCAATCAGCTGCTCTCTCCGGACAGTGCGCACGTCAAACAGCTCGGTGTGCACTTTGCCGCCGAGCAGTCGACCTTGGCCAATCGTCCTGGATCGCCGTTCCCGCCGGCACGCATCCGCTGCGACTCCACCGGCAACCAGTCCTATCGGGAACCTATCGGACTTGGGGTGCCCCTGCGCGACCGCCAGCTGGCCGGTCGCCACATCATAACAGTCGACATGTTCAGCAAGGAACACCTGAACGAGATCTTCCACCTGGCGCAGACGATGAAGTCGCGGGTCGCGAAGGACCGGCTGCTGGACGATCTGCTGCGTGGAAAGGTGATGGCGTCCATCTTCTACGAGGCGAGCACGCGCACCAGCTGCAGCTTCGATGCGGCCATGCAACGGCTGGGCGGACGGGTCGTCCACATCGATGAGACGTCCTCGTCGGCGATGAAGGGCGAAGCGCTCGAGGACAGCATCCAGGTGGTCGCGGGCTACACGGACGTGATCGTGCTGCGTCATCCGACACCGGGTGCAGTGCTGGTAAGTGATGGCTGCCGTCGGATTGCATACTTCCAGGTGCGCGCGCTGCTGCCCGAAAGTATGCAATCCCCCGTGTGGCAACGACAAAAACGATACGAACTCTTGCTTGTGCCATCAAAAACGATAGGAACTCATGTTGTTTCGTTGGTGGTTTTCAGAGTGCCTCTCACCATTGCCGTAAGCCGCTCATCAATGCCGGCGACGGGACGGGCGAACATCCGACCCAGGCCCTGCTGGATATCTTCACCATCCGTGAGGAGATCGGTACGGTGAACGGGCTGACGATAACGATGGTGGGTGACCTGAGACATGGACGCACCGTGCACTCGCTCGTTCGACTGCTTACGATATACAACGTCAATGTGCGGTACGTGTGCCCGGCCGGTCTGGAGATGCCCAAGCACATCCAGGAGTACGTCGACAAGAAGGGCATCTCGCAGCGCCAGTACGCAACGCTCGAGGAAGCCATCGTCGACACGGACGTCCTGTACATGACGCGCATCCAGCGGGAACGCTTCGAAAGCGAGGAACTATACAAGCAGGTAGGCGTTGCGGTGCGTGCGGGTTGCACTATACGGTGTGTTTCTGATCGATCCCTCTTTCATTGCATCTCTCTGCTCAGTGTTGTGGACAACTGGTACTTACACCGCAGCTGATGACGCTCGCCAAGCGCCGCATGATCGTGATGCACCCGCTGCCGCGCCTGTCCGAGATCAGCGTCGGGATCGACAGCGATCCGCGCGCGGTTTACTTCCGCCAGGCCGAGTACGGCATGTACGTCCGCATGGCCTTGCTGGCGATGGTGTTGGGCCGCTGTTGAGTTAAGTTCCTTACGCGTTTATTTCCGATATATACATTTATTGTACACGGGAGTGGTGCCGTTACTGCTACCTGTCTACCCTACTATTACGCTGGAAGGTTTGCGTACGTTACGATACAAAGGTCCCGATGCACCGTTGCCCTACATAAATGCCCGGTCAGAATCTATCCTAAATATATGGTTTGAATGTAATGTTTACAAAAAATAAAACAACGAATTTGATCACGCCGAACGCCTCTGCGCCAGAATTCTCGTCACATGCGCGTTACGACCACATCCGTCAGCTCGAGATCGGCAGCGAATGTCACGCATCGCGGGCCGTTGACTGCCGCTAGTCCATCCGTTTTGTGCGGTTCGCTCGCTTTCGTCCGCCCGGTTGCAGGTGTGCTGCTCGGTTGCTCCTTCGGGTGTGTGCTACGGACGGAAGAAGCGTTTAGGAAAGGCCTTGGACAAACAGTTCACCCTTACGGCGCGTATTGTCTTACCTTCGCTCGCGGCGGGTTATGAAGGCGATCAGCGTGATGAGGATAATGAGTGCAACCAGAACACCGAGCCCGATGGCAGCGAGTGTCATGTTTGGGTGTGCTTCGCCATCCATCGATACCATCGGTACTGTATTTTCCAGTAAGTAGATCGAGCGAGGGAGAAATAGATATATAGAGAGAACGTTAGAAATAAAATATAAAGTTTTTTTTTTCAATTATTTAGTATCAGATAAAATAAGCGATATCCGAGATTCTGGAGCAAGTTCCGAGCTTGGTTCTAACAGGAAGATCATTTCCGATCGATTTATCCAGCAATAATCAACCCATTCTTGGTGTAAATGAATACTTTAGTTCCGTAACTTGTCAATTCGAATAGCGAAGTGCGCATCGAGCACAACTCAATTACGCGTTTGATCACTGCTTAGAGCCACCATTTTAAACGTGTCAGTTAACGGCAACACGCTCTCTATATCGGGCATGGCGTGTGTGTATGTGTGTGTGTGATCGTGCAGCACATAACTTGATCGTGTGGCGCCTGATAGCCTCTTCGCAGACATAATGAACGCCATAGATCGCCCGTCCGAACGTCAACGCCAATCCATTAGTTGCACCTCAATCGTGACTCCGAAGGTTTTCGAGCTCCCGCCCGGATGGACTTCCCAGGCGACAAGCAGTCTGGTCGTCGGGAAGGTTCTCGAACAGCGCTCGCACAGCCGTGTGGGCAGCTGGCGATTTCGCAACCGTTTCGCAACGTACTCTTCCTGTTCCGCGCGCCCGCCATCTGCAAATGCCGGTTCGTTGCCGCGTCCCTGAGAAAGTGCGTTGCGTTGGAAAACGGTGCGGACCTGTTTGGACCTCGGATGGGCTCCGGATGCCCACGCACGGTCGGAACTTGATCTCGGATTGGGAAAAGTTGGAGGACTGCGCGGTCGGAAGCCGTACTCCAGCAGGTGACCTATACGCAAACTTCAAGCCGTGCAGACTGCGACATTTGGCGAATCCGTACCAATGCCCGCACGATCTTCAGTCAACCGAGAGATACAGGTTATGGAGGAGGAGCTCGACGAATGATCAAAATAAAAAGTACGACAAAAAAAACTGTACGACGCAATTGCATCCATCAGCGCCACACGAGACTTGAAATTAATCCCCACACGGAAAGGTTTGCCTTTCGATGATTGATGCGAGAATCCTTGGACACAAACACACACACACGTAGACGCGGGCGCGTTAAGTGGTCGCTTTAAAGATTGGCGTAATGGTAACGCCCTGGTTCGATATACATATTGGCGCATTAATATTCCCACACCGGTCGAGAGACATGTACACAAAAGTGAGCTACATTAAGAATGAATATATTTTTTTATCGCCTCTGAAGGGCACTTAGGCGCGGGTAGGAACTCACCAGGCCAGGGCACTGACCAGACCCACCCCACCGTCGGCCGTTGCGTCGAATTCATGCGTTCCCTCGCCCAAAAGAAGGGAAGCCTAAGCCAAGTTTGTGGAACCGGTCGCACGACGGTTTCGGTGCAGTGCAAGTCGGGGTTCAAGGACGCGCTCAGCGCTGGTGCAGCAGCCACCGGCCAGAACTCCATTAGGCATGCTCTAGATTGGGCGCTGTAGTTACGGGCAGTGCGCGTAGATCGAACACCGTCGCGCCGAACCCATCTAATCCCATCACGCGCCGCCAACGCGGTCAGTGCATCTTGCGCGCTGGAAGATTTCACCACCATGCCCAATCATCGTGTTAAGGTGGCGTCGCAGCGGCCACCCCAAATTGGACACTTCCCGAAAGCACGCGTGGAAACGAGTGCTCCAGATCAGATTTTCGGCCCGCTTCTCGAACGTTTCCACGAACGCTTCCGGCAGACAGTGATGTGTTTGCTTCTTTTTTCTTCTTCTTCTTCTTCTTCTTCGTCTTCTTGTTCTTCTTTTTGCAAAACAAACAGTGTGTTCACTGCTTTCCACTCCACACACGAGTGCCTCCCTATAACCGCCATGTGAATTCGATTAGTTGATTTATAACGTCACGATGATGCTTCCCCGCTTCGCTTCGGGGACTTGGGCAGCGAGGGAGCAGCATGCTCGTCGGGCCCATTGTTCATTCGTCATCTCGCCGCTGGAACCACACGCTGCGTGGATTATGCCGGAATTCTAGTACGATCCAGCCAACACCGCCAACAACAAAAGCACCGGCAAACGGATGATTACCGGGCCTCTGGATGCTTCGATAACGATTCCCGCAGGAAATCGCTCTTTGCGCAACATGCTCCCGCGGGAACGGTTTGACGTGAGCCAGGTCGGATGGCGGTGGCGCTGTTTTGCGTGGGAGGCAGTGCCGCAGGCAGCAGCAGCAGCATGTGTGTGAAGATGCGTCGTCACCGGGTGTCATTAATTACGCGGTACACTATGCGCCAGTGAGAACCCAACCCGCTCATTAAAACCAGCTGATGATCGCGCTAGTGTTTGTCAAACGTGCGTTTCGGTCGTTTGCTTCGATCGCACTGTTTCAGGTGCCATTATCGGGCAGGAGCTACGTTGAGTGATTACGTGAAATATGAAGATGGCTCAATATCGTTGACCTGGGTGATCCAGGTCATTTAAATAGCTGGCGATATATTTTTTTATTCCCAATACTCACGGCGTTTGGCGCACCTGCAATGAAGCTTAATGTCAACAAAACACTAAGAACATTTCTCGGGTGATCCAGGTCATTTAAATAATTGACGATATATATATATTTTTTTTAATATAAAAGTCGATAAAAAGCTGTAAAGCAGCAACTCGCTCGGGAGCAACACTATGAACACAACGTCAGGTCTTCCGTAACACTACTCGCCCCGCGGCTTCGCAATCGTGATACGGAGCGTCTTCTTAGGGGCGCACCCAACCCAGGTCTCAATTAACCACACCGGCCCACACGATTGCACCGTCGTGCATCAATATCAGCCCGATAATCTGGCACGGTGGCCCAAAATCAGCGTATGCAAGCTACGCGATCGTTACTTCTTCTTCTTCTTTTTTCCGCGCGAACCATGCGTGAAACAACAATGGAGTGTGCTTTTTTGTGTGCATGTGTGGTTTGCAAACCGATGTAATACCGTCACGGCTGTTGGTGGTGAAATGGTAGCCCCGGCAACTGTCGCTGGAAAATGCTAGCTAAATCTCGAGGTAAACGACAGAAGGTTTTGCGGGTCGGTTTTTGGCACTGTGGGCACTGTAATTTGGGGGGGAAAAACGAACAGCCTGCGAATCGCGATTGTCATCTGCGGGATAGCAGTTCAAAAAATGAACAACTTCAACCGACGCCCGACGTTCGTTGTGTACGTGTTTTTTTTTTTTTTGCTGTCAGTTTTCCCCATTGGCAAAGTAATAATCTATAAAAAATAACCTTCCCCGGTCGTGCATAGTATTATGTACTAAATGTGTACCGCACTGTATTGGGAATGACCCGTAAAAATTGGTCATAAAATTTCGACCGCGCGCTTAAATGCCTTGGCGGATGGCCGAGTGCCTGAGTGCTAAAATTGCAAAGAAGCGAAACGCCAATCAGCATTCATAAAGATTTGTGGCACTAATCATTTTTATTCACTTCCATTCGGAGTGGACTTTACAGAGTTGTGTAATTTGTAGAAGAGAACCTGGCGAACTCGTTTTATTATTATTATTTTTTTATTTTTAGTTAAATGGGCAGGACATCTCTGACTGGAGCTTACAAGATACAGGAAAAAAAAATCTTTCGGACCCCATAGCTTTATACTATTTTCAAACTTCTAACCGGCAATGCAAAACAAACGATGCCTAGCAGACGTTTCACGTCCAGCTGACTAGTTTATCAGCAATCTAGTAGACAATATGGCGATGCATTTTGAACTTCTCGTAGGAACTCGAGGAGGAATCTTACGTGCAAGCGGCTGCTGGGAAGCAACGCGTAGGCGCCGGGGGAAAGGGCACCGATAATGACATTCTTCGAAAACGGCAAAACACAACAACAATGGCTGGCCGGGGCTCGGTTGGCGATCAGCTGGCTGGCCTTTCATGCGCCATACGCCAGAGGCAGTCGAGTCCGAGAGCGAGGTAAGGAATAATAGAACGCGGCGCGCAGCCGACGGGCAGCCTTATTTTGCACGTTCTCCTTTGCACACCGTGAGTGTTTGATAATGATAATTACCGCGCGATCACTCGATCGATCTAGCGTGCCCGAGGGCAAGATCACTTTCACTTGCGGCAACAACTGCCGCCGGCACGCGATCGGGCAGATGTGCACGGCAAATAGCGAACTCCGCACCGACGTCAAACCTGGTCGCATTTGCATTGCCATCGGTTGGGAAGGTCGCTTTCACTGTGCTGTGGAGTCGTTAGAACGCGCTTACCTTCGCTTTCGGCACGCCCGATCAGCTTGGCGGTGTAGGCGGCCGCCTCCTGTACGCCTCCCGCGCTCAGCTGCTCAGCGTCGTCGAAGGTGCCAACCGTCTCCGGTAGGTCGTCCATCGTCCGATCGGCGCTGTAGACTTGGAGGCGCTGGAGTACTTCCCAGCGATCGCGAAGGTCAACAAGTCGGGCACGGGATTTCTGGCACCGCGCGCGGTCACTTGGGGTCGGGAAAATCCCACCTTGCTCAGCCAGCGACTCCCGCCGGTTGGGGGGGGGGGGGGGGGGTCTGACCTCGTTAGATCTGTTTGTGACCCGCTCGCGGTCAACGGTTTGTTTTGTTTTTCGCGGTACGATTTGGCGGCGACAGTCGCGTTATTTATAGCAGAAAACCGTCCCCGGTGGCTTTCTTTTGCGCACTTGGCGTTCCACTTTGCCGTCCGACGCACGTCGTCGGTTGATTGTAGCGTTTCTGCGGTTGATGGTCCGTTCGGTCCAGGCTATGGGGCCAGGCTTCGCATTGCGTGATAAAATGTCTTTTGCGGAAGATGTTCCCAGCTACCGAGTGCAGCTAGGCTGAATCACTGCAACGCTTATGGCACGTTCTTTTCGTCACACACACACACACATACACTTGAACAGTTTAGCTGTACGCATAGGCACGCGCAACGCTGATCAGCATCTGGTGCAGTCTGTCCGTCGACTGAGATGTTGATCGGTGCGATGCCGGTTGAAGTATTGCCGCACGCAGCTGTCCTTCTCCAACGCGTCGGCGTCGCTTGTCGTTCCCTCCACTCGTGGTTGCGTGACGTACGACGGCGCTACGATGTGTTCCGTGCGCTCTTGATGTGTTGCTTTGCGGATGGATTACGAAGTACGGGACGAGACCTCGGTGTGCGACACTTTCACCGCAGGCTGGAGGTCCAGAAGGGAAGTCGTTGTATAGGCTTGTTCTAGTTTCTTTCGGCACTGACTCCAGAACAGATGATCCAGAGCGAGATTGCCATAAGGTTTCAGGGGGCAGAGCAGGAGCAGAAGATGTCGGCGCCTGCACATGCACTTGCGGGTGTTCTTGCGGGAGCCGATCACGAGAATCCTTTCATATGGCGATACGCGACGAACGTATCCACTCCATACACCAGCCCCACGATACCTCCCATATACTGCGGGAGAATCCGAGCGAGAAAACGTTATTTTTAGGTTAGCAAAAATGTACCCAACACAAACGGCCCCTGTCACGGGATTATTTTTTTTAAAAAACCGTCTGGAACACTCACATAGACGGCTGTCATCGCTGGATAGGCACTATGGATGCCGCCGGTAGTCTTGAACAGCAGAAACTTCGGATACAGGAACACGTTCACCGCGAAGCCGAGGTAGGACGAAGCGCTCAGATACATCGCACAGGCCAACCCGTTGTAGACGACTTCCTGTGAAGGTGAAGGATGGGAGAAGCCGAGTTGTTCGGTTGATTAAAAGATCTTACAGGCATGGGTGAATTTTTCGTGTTTTGAAAAAAAAATTAAATAAAGTTGAATTGTTCATTTATATTTTTAAGCAGTTTGGATTTACATATTTTCATATTTTCACATATTTTCTATTGGAAAAATGTGCTTAAAAACATAAAAACTTTGTTGGAAAGCTTGCAAAATCTTCATGCATGCAAGCATCTAGCTTCTATGGGTAGTATTAGTCCGTATACATGACTATTTTAACAAAAAATAATAATTCAAAGTATGTTGCTTCGTGAATACGTTTAATATTCTAAAGAAACGTAGCGTTAATATAAACGGAATATAAATTATTATTTTGTTCTTTGAGCAATACGGTCAGGCCGTTCTTACAACACTGAACCACAAAAGAATTTACTGTAAAAGGTCCTTAAAATGCATGAGTTTTGGGTCATTTTTACTCATCAAGAAAGGTATGGAACACGAAGAAGCCAAGCAAACCCGCATATTTCTACTGTTTAATTTTAAATACTCACGAAGATCGACTGTCGGACGAGATGGAACGTCCGGGCGGATATCGTGTAGCACAGCAGCAGTATTGTGGTGGTGAGCAGGAAGGCGGAACAGGTCGTGAGGAAACCCCAGAATGCTTCGCCGATATCCTTCGCCGAGTCCATGCCGAACTGGACGAGCATCGTCTGGCAGAACCAACCGAGCACCAGCTCGAAACACTTCAGGATGCCATTTTTCGACACAAAAAACTCTAGATTAACACACGTGCAAACGCGGCAGCACCCCAACCGGAAGCCTCGCTGGGTGCGTTGGTCGTTCCGGTGGCCGGACCCGGCCGGCATTCGAATCACGGTGCTCGGCGGCATTCGGGTGTTTGTGCTCGGGGCCACGCTCGAAAGCAAACTGATCCCGTGCTCGAACGCGATCTCTACCAGGACCTCCGCGGTGACTCTTCGCGTTGGGTTGCATTAGACAAAAATAGACAAAACGAAACAAAATCTCGTAAACGCAGGCGTAGTGCGTGTACGCTACCGAACGAATGAACGAACGAACCAAAAAAAAAACAAAAAAAAACAGATGTATGTCTCGGAGAGGGGGCTCTCCGTCAAACACGTGTGCTTGCATTCTAACCCTCTTTTTCTGTCCTTCGCTTCCCAGCATCCCAGACTGGATAGGAACCAATGTGCAATCGAAACAAAGTCATTAAAATCTGGACGAGCGATCGTTGCTTATGGACCCGCCGACGGAAGTCTTCCGGCTGTTCGGCTATTTGTTTTACTGCTCCTACCGTTGTTGAACGTTCCGGTGAATGTTTATTTATATCGGAGCAATACTGTCAGTTGCCGATTGGGTGAAGACGAAAGGAAAAGCTTGCCCGATGCGCCAATGAACCAGCCAGCGAGTCAACAAACTGTCCCATTTACTCTCCGCACCGGGTTGCGTGTATCATCGGAGTCATATTTTGTATTTTAATACGTTACACCCCTCACAGGAATGTTCCTATTTCCACATTCGCTAACACCGGCATGGAATGTTTTCAGTTCATTTTTAGTTCATATTTTTTATGGTTCGTCTGGGGGTTTTCCGTTTTTTTTTCTTCTGATAAATAAAAATGGGAATTTTAAATTATCGGCAAAAGTGACCTGACTGAGGAAAACTTCTCTATGACCTATTTTTAAACTTTAACTTTCTTTGTTTTCGTGGTGTTCTTGCTTTCTTTCATTGTGGTCCCTTCTTTTACAAGAAAAGCCAAAACAGTTTGTTTTTCTCAACGGATGCATCACTGGATGAGAAAAACAGAAAACAGATCTCCTTTTTTATTTATGTCAGTATTTTTATATTATATTTAAAACGCACAAAATAGCCACTTCCTTTATAAAAACAAATCTTCTTTATTTAATATCTTCCAGAATTTTTCTACAAAATACAAGAAAGTAGTGTGTAGAAAATACAAAATCTTATCAAATGTATACATTTATGCGTTTATATGTATATATATAAAAAAAAAACAATTCGAACAATAATATTAAAACACGTAGTAAGGCAAACGGGTTCACTGCAATCACCAGCCACTGCAAAAAGTAAGTTTGCTCGTTAGAATGCCCTGCAGGCGAGCAGCCGCTACGTTGGGTGTGAGAAAAAGTTCTGGTACACCATTTGTGCGCTTGGTTTCTCGGTGAGATTTTTCTGCTGTATGTTTGTAGGTGTTTTTCCTGTTGTTCAATAATACTGCGATTGAGTGATTGGCTGAGTGAGTGAGTGTGTGTGTGTGTGTGCACATTACGTTTACCGACCGGAACCGTTCTCTCGCGTTGTTGTTGTTTGCCTTCGGGAGGATACAGAGACAGCTAGACACCGAAAGCCTGGAAGCATTTGTTAGACGGTGATTAGCTCCGAACGAGTGGAGCGAGGGGAGAGGGCAGTGATTAGAGCGACGACGGAAGAGGAACGCCTTCTTCGGCGCCAAATGCGACCTTGGTTAGAAATACCCGCAAACACACATACACACAAGCAAAGGCACGCAAAACACACGTACTAACGCGGAAGTTACTAAAATCGCAACGCTCACGTCCGGCGGGGAGACGCTTGCGAACGATAGAGGATACTTTAGATGCCTCGGTAGTGGCGCTGGGCGAGCAGTGCGCTGAAGAGGTAGAGTGCGGAAACGATGAGTCCCAGGATCTGTAAGAAACGGGGTGAGAGAGGTAGGGAGTACATAAATTTGAGCTCTGCTTTCGGGAAAGTAGTGTTCAACCTTACCGATGCCGCCATGTACGCATCCTTCAGCTTGTGGTAGTAGCGGCCGTTGGTGACGTCCACCAGGAGCATGATGGAGGCGACCAGGTACAGCAAGAACGCGATCGTATGGTACACCAGCTCATAGATCGTCTTCGAGATGATCCCTCCGGTGCTGAGCGAAACGAGACACGAGGCGAGCAGACAGAACGTACCGATCAGGAAGGCGACAGCCATCAGCAGAAAGAAGAATTCGGAGCTGGAGGGCAGCCCGCTGGTCGGGTAATGTCGGATGTAGTACGCTATCAGCCCGACGTTCACCGCACCGATGAGCTGCGGAGAGGGCGCGGAAGCATTAGAGAGGTAAGGTGGTAAAGGTGTCTCGCACGCTTACGGATACGTACCAGCTGGACGAGCTTCAGCAGACCGGGCGTTGTGCGAAGGTAACCCGTGTTGAGCACGAGATGCGACGTGCTCGTCGTGGTGGTGGTGGTACGAGTTATCACGACCGAGTGCGACATCTTGCGGCAAAATTCGAGCGCTCGGAAGCTTACTGGAGAAAGGTGCTTGTCTTCGCTAAACGCTCCAACTGCGAACGGCTCAACCTTTGTTGCTATTTTACGTGGATGGATGGATGCAAAAGATGTGTGATGTTATTAAAAAGGTCCACTCGCAAAGATGCATCCGAAAGAAGTAGCTACAAATACTCTCGAAGCGATCGAATCGAAGTGAAGACTAGTTTTTTTCTATTTAAAATTTTTCCAAGAGTTGACTGTGATCGAAAAAAGGGATGTAAACT
>JXXA01012888.1:0-10023 GCA_000956255.1 Anopheles punctulatus | reverse complement strand
GACGCGCCCGCGTTTTTGTATCCTCTTGTTTACCTTCATTGTTCTCCCGTGTTTAGCCGTTGTGCTGTTTATTGTTTCATTTGCGTGGTTTTGTTCGCGGGCTCCTGTGTGTGTGTGTGCGTTATTTTCCCCTCGTTCAGTTCCTCCTCACCCGTTTTCTTCTTCTATTTTTGGCAGTTTTATTTAAAAAAAAACCTTTTTTTTTGCCTTTTCTGTGTGCTCGTATTTTCGCTTTTCGCATTCTTCGCTCCAAATGAGATTGTTTTATTTGTTGCTGCTGATGCTCTGCTGCGTGTGTTTGCTACGCATATTTACTTTTATCTTGTCTGTGCCTTGTCCCGAGTGTTGTTGAAGTTTTTAATGTTCCTTGTTCCCCCCTCCCCCCCTGCCCCCACCCTCCATCTACCGGTTCTTTCTTTCTCTTTCTTTCCCTTCCTGCATTTTATGTTGGTTCCTCCGTGATCGTTCCTGAAATAGTGCCTGCTGCTGTTGATGCTTCCATCAGTATGCGGAGAAGGGCAAGAGACAAACACACACACACACACACACACATACACATATACGAGCGCGCGCGCGGGTGGTGGGTGGAGGCGGCTTTAGTGGGGTTAGCATGGGGGGTGGCACGGGAGGGTCAAGGGGGTGTGTGTGTGTGTGCGCGAGTGACTGAGTGTATGTGGAAGAGGCAGTAAATGTTGTTAAACAGGTTATGTATATGTATGTCGAGAAATGAGGAGAATGGCGCACACAGATGAAAACCGAACCGAAAAGGGACGGGAAAACCGACGGAAACGAAACTGAAAGATGGATGGGGCCCGATTGACGGTGATAGAGAGATGGCATTTTTACAATCAACGTCGGAGTTTGAAATTGCATCTGTTCCAACCCGATTTCGTCCGCTTCGTCCGCTTCCCCTCGCGCCGAACCGCCGCGCTCCTCGCTTCCCTCTTGCTTGCGCTAGTTGGTGGTGCGTTGTTGTTCTTGGTTTTGTTTTTGCTGTTGTTATTGTTGTTGAGTTTTTGCGCAACCGAGCAGCCCTTTTGGAGAGTCATTCACCACCACCATCGCCACCCCGCGTGCGCCCTATTTGCGCCACCCTTTCCCCGTTCTCCTTTATTATTTTGTTGTTTTGTTTGTTGCTAAGCGCTCGCGTCCTTTCTAGGCCTTCATTGTGGCTTTGTTTTAGTTCCACGCGTGTGTGCGTGTGTGCGTGTGTGCTTTAGTTTGTGGGAATGTTTCCTTCCTCGCACACAGCCACAGAGAAGATCATTACACAAAGATTGTAGTGTAAACGTTTGCATCGTTTCGATTTTATTCCATTCGCCTCCTTCGGTATCTGTATTTATGCTTTATCGTGTAAAACAAAAAAAAACAAAAAAAAACCCAACCCCCCCCTTTGCCGAACCCCTTTTTTTCCTCCCGGCCCGTGCGACCGGCGCATACATACATACATAATGGAACGTTTTTAAAACAAATACACGACAGCAAGATTTCACCTCCCTTTTGCTGCTGCAACCTGCCTGGTGAAAATCGGCAACAGAGCACGAGTGTGCGTGCGCTTGTATGTGTGCGTGCGTGTGTGCGTGTGTGTGTGTGCACATGAGCCGAAAGAGGAAGAGAGCTAGAGAGGCAAAGAAGGGAACGAAAAAAGAAAAGAGTAAAGAGTAAGGAAACGGAGTGTAGTGGAAAGCGAAAAAAAAAGAAAAGTGGAATGAATGCTTTTCAGAATGCGGTTAAACAGAGGGAGAGAGAGAGAGAGCGATGTAGAGTGAGGTAGAAAATAAAAATGCAACTTCGAGTGCGGATGGGATGCTGGGGTTTTTTTTTTTTAGTGGAGCGCAACGGCGTGAGAGGGAGGCAGCGGAGGGAAGGTGGAAGAAAATCAGAGTTTCGAAATAGAAACTCAATTAAAGAAATGTTACGAGGATTGAAGAGCACCAGCAAGACACAAACAGGAAAAAAAGTGCTTTTTTAAAAGACATACGTGAGCAGGCGAGAAGAGCATGCTGCATTGGGTGCGCAACAAAGTTGGCTGCACCAGGCTTCGCCGTGTTGCGCACCAAGAATCGCTCAAGATTGGAACATTAACTCGAAAGTCTTAATTGTTTCATAGGATGTAAACGTTTTATGAATAGTTGAGATAGTCGTTTCTCGAATTTGTCCGGAATTAGGGAATGATATTCAGCTATCCAGCTTAATCGGTCCTGAAGCAAGAGTATTTTTGAGACAACCAAAGCATATTATTTTATTGAAGAAGCGTTTTCATGTATTTTGTTAAAACTGATTCAAATTGCAGCTATCAAAGTAACTTCCTACAGAGTGCAAAAAAAAAAACAACACTCGGCTAGATTCGTTTCTGTCAGCATTTTTACTGTGAAATCGTTAGTGATTTCAAAAACTAATTTGGTTATTTATGTTGTTTTTGGCTAATTCGGCAGAGCTTAATGATGCTCTGTAATGGCCAATTAAGCTGCATTTGTTTACAATCCGTAAAGGGGGGCTTAGTGACAGTTCAATCGTTCGCTCGAACTTGTTAAATTTCGAAACCTGATCATGTCAATTAAATGCGACAAACATCCTTGGATGTAATTGATGTATTGTTTTTTCTTCTTCTTATGCTTAACAATTAGATACATGTTTAGCAAGTTGGCACTGCAGATTCTAGCAAACCAAATATTTTTTAATTGTTCGTTAAATTTGATTCCAAACAGAAAAAAGGCAGTTAAAACTGTTTTGCACACCCAATCAGCAAAGTAAAAAATAAAAACATCAAAAGAGTGCTTCGCTGAAAAGAGAGAAAACCCGGGCAGGGAGGGAGAGAGAGAGAAGGACTGTGAGCAAAGAGTGGGAAGGAAATGGGGACAAGCAGAGTGGGAACATGTAACAAAACATCAGATAACGATTCTGTGCCGCATGTCTGTTTCTTCACTTTTGTGTGCGTGTGGATATGTGTTACTTCGCTGTAGGAAATTGAGGAATAGATACGAGATAGTGATGAGAAGCAGGAATTAATTATGTTGCTACATGGTAAATGCACGCACGCATACACCATTCCTTTCCCTTGGCGTTGTCCTCCAGGCCGTTTGGCGTACGTTTTCTGCAGAAGTGGATGCGCGCGCGCGTGATTAAATCCTCACCGAATAAGCGATGAAAAATGGTACGCGGCTCTTCCACGTCGCTGGAAATTTGTGCTAGCTAATTCGGTGGAAAGCAAACGGTAGGGAATGATTTTTCCTAACCAACCTCCCCACCACCCGCTCCGCCCGGACACCCCGGTGCAATGTCATTAGTTTTCACCGGAAGCGTGTAATTGTTTGTTTATGTTCTGTCCATTTCGAAAATGGAGCTGTCGGTGCGGAAAGGGTCAGGAAGTTCTCCGCGACAGCGATGATGACGACGGTGACTAGAATGATCTCAAAAGGAGCTGAAGGTCAATGTGATTAGCATGGGCAAAACTTTATGAGCTTCAATTGACCGTTCGAGGGGCGGGAGTGGGGTGGGAGGTGGTGTGTTTGAAGTAAGAGGTTTCGGAACCCGGTTGTAAACCTCCCAACCCTTCCCACCCAAACAATCTTGTCTTAAAATCTTCGACCTTCGCTACCACACGTAACTGTGTTGCCATTGATTTTATTTCATTTTTTTTGTTCGGTTTAGTTTAGACGCAGCAGTTTGTTGTACTACACTCGCTTCACGATTTTCATATTTATATATGTATGCATGCATTTATTAAGAAATATGCTATTAATGGGGAAAAAAGGCTAATGAAGTAACAAAAAAAAAAGAAAAAACAAACTACGTTTGCACCCCGAGTTGTTTATAAACAATTGTCGCTCGGTGGTTATTTCCCTCACACACTCACATGCACACAAACACCTGATGACACATTTCGTTGTGTCCTCGTTTAGGAGTGGGTTGTGTTGTTAGGACAGTTTTTGTTTCCATCGGCGTGTTTTTTTTTGTGTTAATTTTTTTATTTCGTGCTCATTTCCTCATACATAGCGCGCACATATACATTTCTATTTCCTCCCCTCCCCTGCCTGCTAGGCAGCAAATAGGAAAGAGAGAGAGAGAGAGGGGAAGGAGGGTAATTTGCTCGATATTTGTTTGTTACTCGATTTTCTTCAGCTTCGTTCCATTTCCTGCACTACTAGCTTTATTATCAAGGCTTCCGTGTTTGCGAACCAACCAACTGCTGCTGGTGTTGTGCAAGAGACCGCTTTTGCCTCGAATATATCTCAACCGTGCCAGCCGAGCGGCAGCAATGCAAACGCAAAATGCGTTTTCAATCGCTATGTTTTCGTCTTCGGACACACAAAAAAAAACCATTTTAATATATATTTTTGATCTCGCGTTTGTCGGCGTTATCGGTGTTTGCATCCTTTTGCAATATGCGTTTGTTTCGATATTTTCCCGCAAATTAAACTGTACTTGTACGGAGGCAGCGCAAAAATTCCCTCTTTTGAAGTGGAATAAACACCTGGAAATAGCACCAATGGGATCGGAATTCCGATAGCGCAATATTCTATCGGAAAACAAATAAAATGCAGCGTGAAATTGTTTCATTTGTCTGAAGCCGCTGCGAACTCGAACGGCACCAATCACACAACGAACATGTACAGTGCGCCATGTTTATCACTAGCCTGCTTTTATGAAATATATTTCATTATGTTAACATTGCGTTACTCAACTCGAACGTGAGCGTCACACTTCGTTTTCACATGTGGAAGAGAATAAGCTACTTATTTCTTTTATTTTTATGTGCAGCCACGAGAGAATCTCATGTTTTATACATAATTTCTTTTTAATCTTATATAGTTGTCAGTTTTTCTGGCACGATGTCGATGAAAAACAGATTTTGTTTCTATCCGTTTTTTTTAAATGGATTTTTTTCACACAAACTTCAAGAATTTGATTTGATAAAAATTTTGTCCAGTATCGTTCCATAGTTGGGCTTTGTTATACTTTTTGGTGCGCTCATGTCGTTTGTCACAATTCTAAACTAATTCACCACATTGCGTACGAAATCCGCATTGACAGCATGACGTTTGACGTCTGCTTCCCGTATGAAAGCGAGGCAAACCTAATTGTGTGTTGGTGGGTTAGGCTTTAGCATTTTGATTACGCAGCACAGTTCTTACGGCAGAGGGAGAGAAAACTACGTAAGCAACTGCTAGTGCATCTGGTGTTGCTCGCATAATAAGCAAGAGGTATTCTTCTTGATAGCAAACATACAAAAAAAAACACTTTACTAGCTAGGAAATTACGGGTGGTCAGAAGAGTAACAGTTACGTTCGCAAAACGCACGGTGTGAAAAACGCTGGTGCGCTTTTCCTTCATTTTATTTTTTGCTACCGGTTCATTGTTTTCATGTTCATGATTCTGATTGCGCCCACGCCCGTGGTGGGGTCGGTACGCTAATGTAGGCGCGTGCGATAGTTTTGCCGCTGCGTGTTACGTTTGAGGTTAGGGATTGGATTGTGTTTTTTTTCTGGTGGGTTTGTAGGTTAGTGTGCGGCGCGGGTGTGTGTGGCTTCGGTTTGTAGGTTACGACGCGAAACCACACGCACAAACACGCACGCGTTCCCACTTCCGGACAGCCCGTAACAAATGCCGAAACAAATGCCCCCCAGCAGAGCATGTACGAAAGGTAATGACTTCTCGTACGTCAGAGGTGGTTTGGATGGCTGCTGCTGCTGTTCCAGTCCGTAAGATCTTCGGTGTGGGCTGATCGAACAGATATGATGCAGATTGCGCAATAGTGCTGCCGGGAAGGGCCCGGAAATAATTGTCAAACATGACTCTTCTAGTACATGCGATAACTTAGACATTCCAAGCCAATGAGAGGATCAGTAAGACGTTTAAAATTCCGTGGGCCGTCTGTTTAACACACATCGTAGTGCTGTGCGTAGTGAACTTCTGACATATGTGTTGGAAACTTATGGAGATACGCAGATCAAGGGGGCCACTTCAAATATAAATAAAACACGAACTACTATCAACTATTTTAACTGATCCTGAGTTTCATAGAACACTTGCCCTCCTGACGCCCAAGTCATATATTGTCTTCATTATTTACAATCCAGGTGAAAGGGTAAGGTATGACATTGAAATATCAGCTTTAAGTGTAGGTTCTTACCACTTCCTGTATATATTTAGATATATCATTTATATGATACTCGAGATGTCATTAATGTACCTGTGCACATGTTACTCGAGATTACTTAAAAGGATTGCCTCCTGCTAACCCTAACCCTCCGTTTGTTCACATCATTTTCCTCGTGTCGGTGTAAAATAAGGCTGTAAACATCGGATTAAAATTTTCATCTCAATAAAAGTCAATTTGCATGTTGCTCGTCAATTCACGCGCGTTTCTCGCTCCGATTCGATGGCCCCAAGTTTGCCACCCATCCTTGAAAGATCGCAAAAGATCGATCAAAAAGGGCACAACGTCATCTTCCGCGGGGGAATCGTAAAAAGTTACAACGCTTTGCATGCGGCTTGGGTCTGCCGTTGTTTCCACTAATTTAATGAGCAATCGGGTGATCTGTGGACTGTCGGGCTTAGGAACTATTGTCCGGCGTAGAGTGAGTGACATCGATTTTTAACTCGTTACGCTAGGTGCCGCAATGGCATTCGAAGGAAATGTGCGAATGATATTATGGCTTTGACTAAAGGCTCAACACTGGTTGTGGGTGCAATTTGTGCACATGTTTAATAAGCGGGGCTTATACTGGGTTGTGATTGGAGGTGGATTGCAGCATTCTCAACCAACATTCTTACTGCGAGGTACTTTACATCTCAATATGAAACCTGATGCGTAACAATCGTCTAGATTTCACAACGCAGTTTTTTGCGACAACTATGTAAATGAGTACTACAATTACTTAAAACATTGGATTAAAATTTTAAGCCGATATTTACAGCCTTTATTCAAAGCGACACAAGGAAACTAATGTGGTCAAACGGAGAGTTAGCAGGAGGCAATCGTCTGGAGTAATCTCGAGTAATGTGTACTCAGGTATATTAAAGACATCTAGGGTATCATATTAATGATATGTAAAAGATATATATCTAAATATAGACAGGAAGTGATCAGAACCATATATCACGCCATAAGGCAGGATCTTTTTTTATGACAATCAGCGTGTGCTCTTGTGTTGGTCAGCGTGAAGTTCGGACTTTAACATCACTTCTCGGAACATTGCAGTGAGCTAGAGCTTTGGGAAGAGTTTCAAAGTAAAAACATTGCTACAAAACATTCTTAACCATCCGTCTGCGTGGTTTGCGCAGTGTGAAATGCACTCCTTCCCCAAACCGAAGGTGCGTTCGTGGGCAACTAGCCACACAACGGCGTGTTTCCTCCGATCGTTGCTTTATCAAATGGGCAACTTCACATTCCGGGCCACAAGCGAAGCTTGGCCCACTTACTATTCCGCACTCCGCTAGTAGCTTTCTATTATGCGCACGCCACAGCATCCGATGTGGGTCAGTCCGACGTCAGGCGACGGGCAGGAAGCTGCTGCCTACAATGCATTTCGATTGCAGCGTCATCGTCGCCAGCAAATGAAAGTGCATCTTTTATTTTGCGCGTCCTATCGTCGTCCATCCAGCCAGTCACCCATGTGGTGGCCAATATTCCCCCCCCATTTAGCTCCACACTTCACACTGTAGTGTGCGTTCGCCCATTAGAAACACTACCTTATCGCGGCCGAAGGGGTTAGAGAACGCGCTAGGTGGCGATTTCTTATGCCTTATCGATTACCTCATGGGTTGTTGTTTGGCGCCCGAGAACTCGGGCAATAATCGACGGTTCGCGCTAGGAAACGTGCACATGCACACCACTTTCACTGTACGATCGATTGCTGGTGGCAGCTAGCGGTGGGAAAAGTGGAGAATGTGAATGAAAGTGGCTGTTCCCAAGCGTCCGCACTTTATGCAATTTTCAACACCTCAGCAAAGTCCGAACTTAAGTAATGTAATGTCGGAAAGGCAGCGAAAGATGTTCCTAACTGATACTGTGATTTCAAACTATGCGGAGTTACGGATTTGATCTCAAAATAGCTAAATTGATGAAGGCATAGCTCGGTCCTGTATCTGGCTGCTATTTTAGGCACCTACTGCAATCGCTTCAATCGTTCGATAGATCTGCCAGCATCACTCAAATATTACATCCACGTTTGTCCTTCTGTTTTACATCTGCAAATCGAAATGCAAAAACTGTCTCACAAAAGCATCCGTCTTTCCCGACATCTGAGCGTTCCGTGCCAGTTTCCCGACACAATTTATCCGGCATCTTAAAGCATCAGAGATAAAAGCAAATCCACAAATCTTGTACAGTCTTCCCTTTATTGTTGTTCCCGTTTGTTTGAGCTTTTGATTGCTTCGTCTTTAGCCATCTTTGTGAGACACTCGGCGTGTGTGTGTGTGTGTGTGTAGCAATCAAAACCAGACCCACCTACCGGTGGAAACACAAAACTGCCTTTGTTCCGCTGCCGATATGAGCCAATCGGTAAAACGACAAGATGATGTTCTACGATTTCGATTCGCCCGTAGATTGTATCTATTGTTTTACGGAGCGGCGAGTATCGATCCGAGCTGAGTTCATTTCTGTGTGTGTGCGTGTGTGTGTGTGTGTGTTGTGAGATTTCGAAAAGCTTCAATTTTATTCTTCGCTTTAGTGGCTGTTTTACGAAGTTCCATTTGCTATTGCTTGTTGGAAGTACGAAGCGGAACGGCGGTGCCAACGTCTGCTTCGGAGCTTCTGCTGCTCTTTGCCGCGTGTTATCTTCGCCCGATGTTTACTTCGCGCCGAACAACGCGCAGAGATAAGCCCACCGAGAGCACTTTCCTGTATAATTTCCTTAATAACGCCCCGGTAACATGTGTGTTCTTCTCCAGCTTATCGAACACAAATCCGTTATCATCTTATCTTCGGTTATCCGTTCTACTTTTGCGCGTGTTTCCCTCTCGTTCCCGAAAACCGGCTTCCAAGAACGGAGAAAACCGAGCCAAGCCGCGGTTTCGCAAATCTAACTCACAGCCAGCGCAAACGGCACACAATGGCGGTTGATTTACACTTAGCGCTGCGTGCAGCGCCCTCTGGCGGACGGCGAGAATCGTTCTAGCAGTGGAGATAACGCTGCTGCTATGGTACAACAATATTGACAGTCGTTGCGACCGCAACCCTCTCTCAGGCGTCGTTGAGCGACCCAATTTGCCGAGCGATAGTTGCTTTCAGGACAAATATATAAATAGTTGTAATGCAGCGGCAGCTGACGACGCAACGCTGGCACGCGGAAAGATGCCGCAAATGCACTCCTTTGCACGCTGCTAATTAAGTGCTGCGATTGGACGCGGGAAGTCCGCGAGAGGTTCGCGAGAGGTCAAGGTATTCCTTTTTTTTTTGCCTTATTCCTCGGTGAAACTCACCTCAGCAACACGTTTTTGGATTGGGTTTTAGTGGGTGGCCGGTTTGCTCAGTTGCGTTATCTCGGCCCGACGAATCGGTTCTTCGCAAACATGATTGACCTCAATCGGCACCACCACCGCTTGGCAGTGATGGAAAATGATATGCTCTCGCGGCCGAACACGGGCGGGAGTTTTCCAGCGTTTCCCGCAGCAGTTGCAAGCAGCCAAGCCCGGGGGGCGACGACTGGTTTGCAGCTGCGGAAAGGGAAGGCCGCATTGGATTCAAACATGCTTCATGCACACAGACCGGACTTCAGGTACCTCCAGCACGTGGAAACCTGTGTGGAGGAAGCAGCTCGAGTCCGGGGGAGGGAGGGATTCAGGCTTGTTCGGCTGTTGCAACTAGTGACGTGACACAATGGGCTGCTATTGTTTTGCTTTCGTGCAATTCGTGCAACACACACACACAACCATTCTCCGGGTGTGGATGTGTGACTATTGTGGTATATGCGGTTCCTTTCGCACTCGCCCCGGTCCGTCCAAGGGTGTAGGGCAGATGAAGGGCCTCGTTGCATAAATATTTATTTGAATTCACTTCATTTGGAAGTGCCGGGGGAG
>JXXA01012882.1:0-10465 GCA_000956255.1 Anopheles punctulatus | reverse complement strand
ATGATAACGAATACATACGAGAACTTTGTTTTCCCCAAAACATCTCAACTGCACTTCGTTCCATTCCTATTTTCAGTCGCTAACGAAATTATCGGCCGTCAGTGCGCCTGTTGAGTGCACTAGGTTATGTCATAGCGATGCCCCAAGGTGGGCGGTTCATAAAACTGCCTTGCCGACATGCGAATTTCCCTTTCATTTGATATTTGCGTTCGCTCCAGGTGCTTGAAGCTCTCCAACCAAACGATCGGGTGGGCGAAGAAGTAGATATACATTTTGCATCAACTGCATTGGACGCTCGAAGTTGGCAATTAAATTCCCTTCCGCTCGGTCGGTAACCTCACTTCGGTGTCGGCGGAGTTCTTTCGCTGGTTTATGATGTGAACTTCTTTCTTTCGCTCGTACGAAACCTGCCATCTTTACCTTCTATTTTACTCTTCTACAGCTTCTGTAACACTTGTCCAGAAACGGACAGCGCTTAAGGTGTGGTGGACTTTCAACATTCCTAACATGACACAGATGAGTTCATGTATTCTAGATAAAGTGATACATCAGCTGAAAAGATGGAGTGACATTTGTGTGCTTTTCTCTTAGTATCATACTAAACGTCAAAAGCATTACAAAATGTAACCAAAAAAGTAAAGACAAATCAGTGGTAGTTTTGTTGTTGTATGTTTCGTTTTTTTTTTTTACAGACGTTTGTAAATGAACTAGTCAAAATTATGTACAAAAGTGTTACAGCGTCGCAGTAGGTAGTGGGTGGTGTTATCGGTGTACTGTGCACCGTTGTTTGGTGCACGTACTGCTTGTTGTTCCTTCCGTGGTCCTCAACATCGAGCCTAACGGGGAATGGCTGCTTCTGCTTCACCTATTTCCTTCCTGTATGCTGCTCTGCTCTCCTGTACGGTGTTCGTGTTCTTGTGCTTGTGTGTGTGTCTGTGTGCATGTGTTTGTGTGCGCGTGTGTTTTGCTCTTAGTAGTTTCGTTTCTGCTGCAGGCAATTATGAGTATGTGCACAGGTTACAGCGAAAAACAAACACCTCCAGATACGAACAAGAAAAAAACAAATCTCACTCACTAATAACACTAATCGTTGTACGCTCGCTCTTCGTAGTAGTAGTTGTTGTTTCACATAAACTCTCGCTCGCTTCTCCCTTTTAGGTTTTCCCCTCCGAAATGACTGTTAAAGAATAGCTCGTCCAAGCTGTTCAATGCTGCTGCGGGAGGATTGCTACCTCCCCGCCGTTTCCCTTCTTACTGCAGCGACTGCAGTCGGGCGATTTCGGCCTCCAGAGCCTGGATGTTGAAGTTCGGGTCATCCTTCGGCGGGTTGTTGCGGATGTATTCGAGCGTCTTCAGCACATGGGCCGGTACCGGTCCCTCGCGCGGCAGATGGGCACCCTGCGGCTGGAATCCGTTCTCGTCGGCGACGTACGAGAGCGCGATCGGCGTACCTTCCGGGTCGGTCCACGAGGCCGTACCCTGCGCCGACTGGCCACCGACACCTTCCTCCTGCGCACGGATACCGTTGCTCGTCTCGTAGTTCCACGCGTACGAACCGTCCGGGTTGACGACGCTGTCGGAGTTCAGGATCTGCGCCTCGGCATCGGGGTTCTGGGCGATGGCAACGGCGGCCAGGGCAGCGATAACGAACTGGAAACGGGGGGGAGAAAACGGAGAGCAAGAACCGATTAGACATCGAGACTGCGCACCATCCTCGGTTGCCTTCACCCACTTTGCGCGTTGTAATTTATTTGCTTGCTCATCGGATGCTGAAAGCACACCCATTTGACTGCTTAGTAGCGCTTTAGCAGCTTAAAGTGGCAACGATCTTAACACACCCATCTCGGATTTCTCGGATCCTTGAAAGCTATTTTCAACATCAGCACGGCACGATCATCACGACTGCACACGTGACAATCGATTGACCACCGGTGGAATCGCGACCGATGCATCATCGCCGCGGCTCGGTATTGAAATAGAAATTTACATGCATAATTGTGCGATACCATCCGCAGCTGCTTGATAGCAGGTGATTGAAGTCGATTGACTTCGCTTCCTTCAACTCCACCGCAAACAAAACAGAAACCCCGGGGAGGAAGAATCATCATTAGTGTCATGACATTTCATTGACAACTGCTTATCATCGTTCGGGGAGCGCACTAACAGCGTGGCAGGTGCGTTTATAACGCCCAGTATCTTTGAGCCGTAAGTCATCGATCTTGGCTGTCTTGTCTCCGCTGCGCCCTGGTTCAGCCCCCCGCCGCCTTCATGCTTTGTTAAATCAATTTGATCGATGTTCGTACCGCTCCACGAGCGAACTGGCGACGATCAACGGCATGCGGACGGCAGTTCCGTTTTGGGTAAAAGATTTACGAGCAGCGCGGTTTGTTGGCTCGTGGTTTAAAAATAACAAGACAAGCGGCTCGTTTAAAGATGTTTCATTGATGAATTTCAAACGAAGGTCTTTTAACGGCCAAATGGTGCTTAATTTGAGATGATGGCTGTTTGAAGGTAACATAAAACGAATAAAAAAAAAATGCATCGTAAACGATAAAAATAACCCACAACCGATGCTGCTGCTGACGCAAGAATTGCCTGTAATCGAGGGAATACTTTTAGAATCGTCGCCTCACTCATCTCATTTGCCCAGTGTGGATGGAGCAAAAAAAAAATCCGAAACAAAAAAAAACACCTTGTAAATTAATCGTGTGATGGCGTTTGATTGCATTTTGGGCAACCCATGTGTCGAAGCCATGAGAAGGTTCGTGACACAGTTTCGACTCGGCACGGAAGAGACCGATACGGCATGGACACGGAACAGCTGCAAGACATGGACAAGCCAAACTCTTCGCCTCACGAGCCCACAGGGCTCGCAATCGCTCTGGGAACGCCTGTGCGTTCATTTTTCGGGCGCCCCTTCAATGCGTCTTTTGTTTTCTCGTGCCACCTCCAGCTGCACTACTTTTTCTCCCACGCCGCCTGCCTGGCTGCTAGTGGCACTACTCGCACTGGGCCGACTGACACTTAATTGGGTGGCGTGCGCATACGCGACCAGCTAATGTACGTTTTGTTTGGTTTTATGTAAGCTTTGCACCGGGCGAGGTGGGTGGGTGGGTTCGGTGGCACCGGCTGGAAGTGTAATCGTTTTGCTTCCGCGGGCTTCCATTGCACAAGAGGTAATGTATTGCGTCTGGTTCAAGGTGATGACTTGTGCCGTGTAGCATACATTGTTGCATGCGCCTCTTGCTTGTTTACAGTTTGGAGCGTGGATGCGTTTGTTTGCTAGGGGATGATTTTTCAGCCCTGTGTATATGAACATTTTGTTCGATAGTTGCTCGCATGGTCAACAATGTGTTTTTATGAAGCTAAGAAGTGCCGAGCTTCCGATTGATTCCAATTAGAGGTTTGGAATAAATTTAAGATTATTTTTGATTAAAAAATTCTCAACAAGCTCTGAACATACAGTACTACAAGTCTAGCTACGTATACAAAGCTTTTCCATTTGAAAGGAAACATAATAAAAATTCCAAATAACTATAAAAAACATGCAATCTAGCGAAAAAAATAAAAACAAAATTGAAACCATCTACTTCAGTGTAAGGACTTCAGACTGCTATGAAAAAAAATTAGCTCGTACTCATACATCAGTACTCTTTTATGAAAGAATCACATGAAAAAAAAAATCGAAAAAGTTTAAAAACCATTGTAATGCATAAATGTTATCATAAATGGCACAATAAATTTGTGTTACCAAATTGGGCAGTAGGAAATATCATCAAAGGACGGTTTCAAATAATAAAGATTTTTATATACATACTATATACATACTAATAATCTAGAAAATGTAAAAATAAGCAGGTATAAGAGCAGGGATCTATTGATTACAATAGCTTCGAAATATATAACGAATATCCAAATATTGTCCTTTTCCAAAAATAAAGAACTATGATTTCAATTGTTATAAGTTGCTTTTCGAATTATTTTTGTGCCAATATACTATTTATTTTGATTGGAAGTAGGAAATAAACCAATAAAAGATTATTTAAATAGTTTTTTTTAACAGAGCAAACTATAGTAAAACTATGACGCATTTCAACCAAACGGGCCAGTGTATTCTAGGAGTCGAACTACTTTTTCATAAATGAGCTGCTAACAATCACAGTCAAATATTTATATGAAAAGAGCCTCAGAGAGTAGTGTTAAACAAATGTTCACAATTTTAAATTTCTGGAGCAACACTCGATAGCAGAAGCATCCACTGTGATCCACTGTTTTTGTTTTGCGCACCAATTAGCTGACGAAAAATGCACTGCATAGAACTCGACAAGAAAGCCGAAAGCACTTAAATGTCCATACACCAAACTTTTGTTTTAATTTTTTTTGAATCTGGAACGCATCCTGCGATCCCTGTCTACGCTGTATCGCACAAGAAAACTCACCACTCGGAACATGGTTGCTGAGGTTTTCGTTTAGTTTTAGTGACCGTTTAGCTAGGGAAAACTATCGTTAAGACGAGCTGGTATCCAACACCACAGGATGGGCAGAGAGAACGACTGTGACTGATGTTCGGCTAAAATTCAGCGCGTTTTTATACAACCCGCCCGGCGTTGGCACGGGTAGAAAGTCGGTGGCGGCGCGCAAAAGAACCCGTCGCCACCGATTAAGAATGAGCGGGATGGCACGAGCGCATGGTGTACGTGCGCACCGTGCGCGGGTAAGTAAGCGATGCAAAAACGGTACCGACTACGCTAGGCACCGGTGGGCTACGGGAGGGAGAAGGAACCGAATCTTACCACTACCGCGCCACGGGTTGGGAGATGCTGACGCTGGCCCGACGGGGCGGATGAAGGCTGCGACTCATCTCGTGTCGTGTCGTGACCGGTGGGAGCGATCGCAAAGGAGGGAGACGAACGACGATGGAGATGATGGTGGTGGCCAAGCCGTCATCCTCGGCATGACACGATCGTTCGGGACGTTTCGGGGTGGTAAGAACATGGGCAGGATTTTAAAGAAGGGAGGATGGCACTGGCGGCGCAAGTGTGTCTGTGCGTGTCGCTAGCAGAAGCTTCAGCAGCGGCAACGAACACAAAATCGAAACCGCCACCGAAACGGTGATCGTGGAAAAATGCAAAAAAACACACACACACACACGCCAATGTCCCACAGTCGCCAATGTTCCCTTTTGGAAGGGTGGCTGAAAGCTTGGAGGTGTCTTTAATGAAACAGCGCGGGTGATGAGAATCCGTGTGCCATCCCCAATCGGTTACGGTACGGTTGGGTTCGAAATGTGTATGTTGTAAATAAATGTGTACAGGAGGAGCAGGCGATGGCATTAGCCATCTTCTTGGGAGAAAAAAAAACATGAAGTGCATACAGTGCCCGGTGTGCATGGGTGTGGGCAGCGTGTAACACGAGGCAGCACAGAAATATATAAAAAAAACACACACACTGCTTCAGCTGAGCGGCGTTTCGGACCAAAGTGCGCACTTTTAGTTACAGGCGTTAACATCTCGACCTTTTTGGCACCGTTTGGACGTTCTGGGCGCGAGGAGAAGAGCGAAGTGGAAGATCATGTGGGAGCAGCAGCAGCCGCAGTAGGCTAGCGAACACAGGACGGCGAGAAAGAGAGAAAGAGAGAGACAGGGTACGGTTGCGACGATATGTGTACCCTGCCCGTTCGATAGCAAAGTATGACGCGGCGTGGCTTTTTTGCTCCCACTGTTGCAGCTCCTGCACGGTTTGCTAGTTTCAAATCCATTTCAAAACACCGCCTCAAGTGGGAAGATTAATCTTATTAGTGGTGGAGTGGTTGATTTTTTTCTTCTTCTCTCAATTCGTTACTTTCGTTTGGGTGAGAAGATACTGGTGATGGTCAAATGGGTGGAAAAAGATAGTTCAATTGCACAAAAACATCGACACCACAAGCTTACACCCTTGGTCCAGGAGTAATTGGGTTGAATGAAAGCGAATGTTACGTTTGGTGTGCAGTGTGTGGGGTTCGTCGCTTGTTGCACATGTTTCGCTCATTGATGTCTTTTGAATGGTTTAGCCGTTGAGGGCGCTTTTTCATTTTTAGTTTGTTTGAGGAACAAGGAGAGATGCATTAGAAGTCTCTTGTATCGATTAATGCACCTTAAACGCTTTGCTGCAACTACTCTTTTCAATTGAGTTATTAGGCTTGTTCGTTTAGTTCGTTTTCTTGACATTAGGAGGTCTTTTTTACAATCTCACCTTTTTTTACATAAATATTATGTATTGATGGTAGTTTCAAAAAAATATCATCAGTTCAAATATTCTAAGGGGCTGCATAAGCGAATAACGGTTAAATTAAAAAAAATATTTTAGTGCTTCATAAGGATTGTTCTGGTACTCGACTTTTACTCATTTATTATACATTCTCAATATTAATAATTTTTGTTCAAAGTGACACTCTGTAAACAAAATTTAGCAAATTCGTTTTATTTTGTTGATTGTGAAGGATTATTAGATTAGATTTTTATTTTTAACATTTTTCTATGTTTTAATAAAACAAAATTAAACTTTATTTTGAGACTTACGCTTGTTTTTGTACCTTTCGACTGCTCCAAACCATATAGATCAACTTTAATAGCTGTAATACATCAATATTACCGAATATAAATTAATCAGGTTAGGTGGTTGAAAATGAGTGCAAAACTCGATAAAACGAATTTAAAACAGCTCGCTTATCACCCGCAGCAAACACTCCTGTTCCCATGATCCAGCGAGCGGTTGCAAAATAATTACTAATTGTACCACTGATACACGGTTCCTCCTTCATCGTAAAGCATAACACAACGCGCGGCACATTAACAAGCCGCTTTTGACCCAAAAAATTCCCGCAGCGATCAGCTGCACCAAAGCACTCGACCCCAAAATGCGCCGGGAGTCGGTGTGCATGCGTGCGCGTGTGTGAGGGAGCATGAAAGTGGGTGAGAAGATGGGAGGGGTAGAAAAAAAAATTACGGCACCTCTTGTTTAACGATGTCCTGGGGCAGGTTTCGTCCTCGAAAAATCTTAACATCTTCGCACAAACTCAAACCATCTCCTAGTGGACCTTGATGTTTTTGGCGTTGGTTTTTTTTGCTTCCTCCCTCGGTTGGGTCACTTTATGTGCCATCTCCATCCAGCTATTGGGCAAAACAACTAAGAAAGAGAACAGAGAGAGAGAGAAAGAGAGAGAAAGAGGGTGTGTGCGTGATGGTGTAAAATATTTTTTTTGGCAAAAGGATTTCTCGTGCAAATGTCAAAGGAACGCCCCGGCACGGGCGCTTCTTTCTTCTCAGGGTCGTACGATTAATCGATCGTCTTGTTTGTGTCTGCGTTTACGCACCGCCCCGTACGTAGACAACCCCATTTGTGATACTTAATCATCGAGTGTCGAATTTGGCCAATGGACTTACAAAAAAACAAAAACAAAAATCCTCGCATCTCTCTTTGGCTGATGCGAAATGATGGAATGTCGCATAAATCTTCACGCTCGCGGGTCCTGTTTGCCACCGTTTGCAACCAGACCGCATTATTATGTCAATGAGTATGCGGGATACATAAAATAATGTACCACCAGCAAGGGACAGCATTGTCGTAAGCGACACCGACCCAAACGGAAGCCACGTTCGGTTCGGGCGATTGAACTGAATGTTTGCCCGGCGCGATCGTAATCGTAAATCAGGCTTTGACATATGACCTCTTGCGTAATACGATTTTATGCGCGTTGGGAGGTACACGCGGCTCGGTTTAGATTTATGCCATCCGTGAAAGTGCCAACGGGAAGCGACGAACCAAAATTCGACAAATCATGCAAAATTTTGGGCAGTCAGTCGGGTTTCCTTGCGTCGTTCTCCTCGTCGAATCATACGGTGTGGTCGGAACTGACCGTCGGTTGCGTTGAACAAGGCATTGGGCACGTTAACCTTTCGATTTCGGGAGAAACAGCATTATTCAACCTTTTGCGAGCGTTCTCTTCCGGATGAAATGGTACGGGCGCGCGATGAAAGTTTGCAGCGAGCGATCAAGCCGGGTGACGTTGCAGATTCTGTGAAGGAGGGAAATGTTTGCACTGTGAGTTTTCGCAACAGTGTTTCACTTTCATTGCGTGTGCCCTTTAAGGTACGTGGTATTTGGCAAAGGCAATAAAGTGATATCAATTGTGTAAATGCGAACTATGCGTGATGTTCATGGTATATTTAAATAATCAACGAAATGATTGATTTTAATAGGTTCATATCATACAATTTAAATGTTATATCTGCTGCTTAAAACATTGTGAATCGAATTGATTTTTGAAGAAGTTTTGTGATATATTCTATTATTATAACCATTCTATTAGTTTAAATTGGCATAATAATTTTTGAAACGAATTTCACCCATATCTGTTCATCGCTTTTAGTTTATTTTCGTGCATCAGTCTTTTATGTAATTCTTTATGTTAATGTTTACACAATGGTAAAATAATGAAAACGTTAAAAAAAACTAAAAATAGAAATTCTAAACTATAACAAAGACGCCTGTCCTCTCAAAAATTTGCCTTTTAAAACCTTTTTGAATAACTTGAATGTAAGGGAATAATACTATATTTCTAAAGAAAAGAGTTTCGCTGATGCAGAAAACATTTTGAATACTGTAGAAAAAATAAAAATAGTAATAGTAGAGACGCTTTTTTTAATTAAACATGTTAAATTATCTTATTCTGAGACATCAATTTTTTAACACATAATATAATAAAATCATTCAATTTAACATTCATGATTTTTGTTTCCAATTTTTTTTTCAATTTTCAATTTAAAAACTGTTATTTGTGATTTTTGGCAAATCATCATCCATTATATTATATGGCAAATCATTATCCATTATATCCATTATATCTAATTTTAAGATCACTGGGTTTTTTCTACTTTTAACCTTTAAGATAGAAGGTTATAATTGAACATCCTCGCACAGATTTTCAAAATACAAAAAAAAAAGATTTTGCCAAAAGTATTAATAACTTGTCCTTCAGTCTTTTAATAAAACCATCCTCACCGACGATTCTTTAGCATAAGATAACATCTTTAATCAAACCAAGCACCCAATGGTCTATTTACATTTCCCATTCGACACCTGCTGTTCCATCCATCACCTTCAATCGGCAAGTGAGAAAGGTCAGGTTTTGTATTTGCACAAAATAATTGCTAATAAAGTCGGTGTTTTTTTGCGTTTTTTTTTTTGTTTGTTTCATATTTTGCTCCTTCTCGTTGGCGAGTGAGGCACAATTTGCGAATGGCTTGAGTGGCCAGTCACTTAAATGGCGAGGTATGATACGCGGGAATCGTGCTGAAGATAATGCCGATGGTCACCAGCCATCGTCCACACGAGTGGCGCCAACGATGTAGGAAGGCTAATCGCGCCTTAATTCGAACTTACGGGCTTGTATGATGTGTATCTAATCGCGAGGGAAGGGAATTCGCCAGCCAGTCTCATCAATAATTCTAACGCTACTGCAAAGAGTATCGCCTACCGATCCGTGCTGGCAATTTACACCACCACATTATCTTCTCTAATGAGGCGTTCGGACGCGTTTCAGTCGTGGAACTCGTTTTTCTTTCCTCGTTTCAAATATTAATGATCACTTTTCACATTATTGTGATTGGTTCATACGCAACGTAGAATGTCATCGGCGGAGAGTAAACTGCATTGAGGTTAAAAGTCAAATGATGTGTACAAATATTTACCCTACAGAGGCTCATTTGCACTAATTAACAACGATGGAGCGTCCGAAGGCGTTAATTTTCAACAGTTGACATTTGGGTTATTGAGATGTTTTCTAGAAACCACTAAGCGCATTTTTTAAACAAAGAGATCTTCTTTGCTGCTAATGGACTGGTCGAGTGTAAACAGTGGACTCAAATGGTGAACTTTGTTTTTATCTGCGGTGCTTCTTAAAACTCTTGACACATTCATGAGCAAGGTTAAGAGCGACGTTGTCGAGTACTTAAACGTGTATTCCATTCAAATCTCTCTAATACAGTTGTCATATTTTTTTTGCTGAATGTTTGAAGGTTAGCGTTGCATGGTGGTAGGAAAATTGAATTATGTTTAATTATTTCGCACAAACACACGTTCCCTCGTATAGCCCTCCCAGTGCGGTTGACATTGACGCAAGGCATTCGATCTGATTTTTATTGAAATAACATCTCCTGCTGGGCCGAGATTTGTTGTGTTTTGTTACCGGCAGCAATTCATCCGCCATGATGCTCATTCATTCACAGCTTCACAGCCAATCGGGCTGGATTGTGGCACTTTCAATTTGGGTTTCCCATTCGAACTGCCATAAACATCTTCGCGCTTGAGGCGAGTTTGAATTTGCTTTTGGCACATTTGCCCTCCAGGGCTGTTTGAAGATGATTTCGGTCGATTGGCTTTTAATGCTCGTACGAAAAGGTTGTTGCTTGTTGGTGGTTTCTATGGT
>JXXA01012881.1:0-14181 GCA_000956255.1 Anopheles punctulatus | reverse complement strand
CGACCCCGAGTGCCGTTATTGGACGGTCCTATTCCGCTTACGGTAGGGCAATACCGTGAGTTTCCACGCTATCAGCACCAGCAGCAGCAGCAGCAGTTTATTGTACTGCGCATGTAGGCTGATCCGTTCGACAGTTGCGCCAATAATGATTGATTATTGGAACCGGTTGCTTTCACTGGCCGATCACTGGGTGGGGAGGAAAAGGGCAGCAGTGTATGGAAATGGTGGAACCGATTCCGTGATGTCGTGTCGTTCAAGCAAACCACCATCATCATCTACTTCTTAGAGGCAAAAGCCAGCACTCAGCCCGTTCACGCACATAACGGACGGAAAGATATACGCACGTGAAACGAGGAGGAGCCGCTGGTTTGGTGCTGTAGTAACTACAGTGGCGACTTCCGTTTGCTAATGAAATGATTCTTTTTTATGCACCCCTGTGTTATAGGCACTGGAGATTTTTTTTTTTACTGATCTAATCGTAAATAATGTTAGAAGTAAGACATTTTTTGCTGTGATCCCAATGAGATGGATTTTTTAAAAATATTTTTCGTTGCATTTTTCGTCGTGAAAGATCACATTTAAATTATGTTCAGCTCATAATTGTGCTCCAAAACGCTCCACTCCGGTGCAAAGTGGGCCAGTGTGGTGTTGCCAATTTACAACATGCGATTTTTTTTTGGCAAATACACAACCGTATCGGACCGAAACCGATCATACCACAGATGCTGTTGAAGAACACCACTTTTGCATCCCGATACCCAATCGGGGAGCCATGTACCACAGGAAGGCGTCCGGTGTCACATTCGGCGCGCAAAAATCTCGTCTTCCACATTGGCAGCGTGCCCAGAATTCTGGGTTTTCGCCGTTTTGATGCGGAAAACACCTGCTGCTACACCGTGTCACTCAATCATCGTATTTACATACGGTTCGGGGTTCGATCCTGGCTGCGATAGGGGCAGCACGAGCGACTGAAAGAGAAAAAGAGATATGGCGGGTGGAGGGGAATGTGTGGGAAAGAATTGAAATTCTTGAATTCCTTGGCGAATCTTGGTGTGTCCCCCAGTGCCGCCCGGCGTCTGCCCATCCCGAGGTATATTGGACGTTACGCGGTGGTGATTTGCCGGGTTACAAAAATTGAAAAATTCTCATCCGACACACGTATGAGCCGGCAGATGATGGGGACACCAAAGGGGGTTGGAAGGTGGGATGTTTGCATAAAATTAAAATCATCCCACTCAGGGACACGCGGGCGCTCAGATTTGTGTGCGTGTGTGTGTATGCTGGCTGGTTGAAAGATTTCATCGTTAGAGCAGACGTTGTGGTAAAATATATTTAAATTTGTCAAATGACAAACCGTGATCGTTGGACAATTAAATCTAATCGCTTTAGTGTGACGGTCGGTGGTGAAGATTTGGCTTGTTGTGCGTTGCCAAATGGATGGTATATTTAAATCCCCTCGGGGTCTGGTTGTTGATGTAATATCTCCTTCTTGCTGTACTCTTGTTTATTATCGAATAGTTTAATCTGATTTTATTTAATCATCACGTTCAAATTCCATATTTGTTATTATTTTTTTAAATAGCAAACGTACCGATATGATTTACCTTCCTCTTTCGCTCTCTCCTACGCCAGGGTGGAGTTCTTAAAATTCTTCATAAATTCCAAACCCTTCAAAACATGTCTTGTTTTTTTTTTTGGCTGCTTCATTGGCCGGCTGGGGCCTTCTAAGCATGTGATAAAACATTCGTTTTACTAATTTGAAATTTGCTGTCGAGGATGTATTTTTACTCACGAAACACGGAGAGGACCGGCCAACGTCATCGCGCGCTGCGTCCAAGAATCTGGCGGCGTAGGTGGATAGGAATCTAACCAACCACACGCGGATCGTGTGAAAAAAGCGACTGAAACGTGTTCTGCTCGAGACACCGGCACATGGCGGCAAGCAGTTTTTTGGAACAGTGATCTCGACGAAGGGCCGCGGGATCGGTGGTGGTCGTGGTGGTGGTGGTGGTGCTGGGAATAAAATTCTTAACCGAAATCCCAAGCTCCCATGGGCACCACACCCCACCCCACCCCACCCCTCGTACACACATAACCAACCCCATTTCCAGTCCAGTCCAGTCATGGCCGAAGCTATTGAGAGCTCGAGACACCCGAGACGCCGAGAAAACGGCGAGAAAACGCCACCGAAAGAGCAAAGAAGTCGACGTAGTCTTCCCCTGCTGCTCCGCGCCGGAGAGATGTGCCGATCGCCCTTTTGCGCGCCCGGCCAGATCAACTTCGGTGCGCCGGTGCTAGTTTTCGAGCACTATATCAAACAAATATATGTACGCATAAATTTGCATTTTTTTCTTTCACCTGGCCGGACGGACTGCCTGTGTGTGTGTGTGTGGTGTTTGTTCGTTTGCCCGGCGCATTCTGACTAGCCTGACCAGTGGTGCTGGACGCGCGCGCCAACCCGTTTGATGGTGTATTAAATTCTTCGCCTCGCACAAAGGAAAACCGACTCCGCGCACTTGACGCAAAGCGTAGCTGACACACGAGGTCCGCGTGTGTGTGTGCTGAACGAGGGGGTGTGCTTGTGGTGATGGTGGGTTGTTAGTCGTTCTGCTTGCGGGAAAGGAACGTTGACTGCTCTGTGGAATTGGTTGCTAATCGTTGGCACGCTGCTGAAGCATTGTGAAGGAGAGGAAATTTGGTTTTTCTCCAATGGTGTTGTTTAAAAAAGGCGGGAGTAGTTGTTGATAACGATAACATTGATAATTCTTATTGCCAGGTTGCTTCTAGGTGACATAGCGAAAGCGACAACGTTTTTCACAAAATTGGAACGATTCCAAAATTCCATTTAGACTAGACACTTTTTGTTCTAGTTAAGAGATAGTAGTGAGCCTTACAATACTAGTGAGGCAATAATATTAAGTCTCGAAATGCCTGATCAAGTCCAAGTCCATCTTATCCATGTCATGTGATGCAGCAATTACAACTGTTATAAACCATAAGGAAATCTTCATGATACAAATGTTATACGAGAGTAATGAACAAACAAACAGCCTAGCAACTTCAGATCCTTTTAGTAGTTGGTATTTGTTGAAGTTTTACTGACACACTGAAAACCGTACACACTCACAGAACGTTGTGGAAGAAGTGCGTGTGGAAGAACGTTGCTGACATTTCATATCTAAAATTAATTTTATCATTTCCTTGTACAAAATTTGATCTTGGGTAGTGTTCTTACAGCTTGGCGGATCCGCACGCTCATAGCTTCTTGGTGAATTAATTAACGATCGCTCCGTAGGGGGCATAACGCTTTAGATGGGCCGAGCAACTCGGTGTCTCTTGGGTTTGAAACGAGGGGAACATGGAATGGAGAGCTCGTTTATGCTACGGAAAGAAGAATTTTTAGTTGTCTGCGTCTCGTTTTCCGTCTCCAGTTTGGCTTTCGATTGCTTCTCGTGCCGATGGCGGTTAGTCTTTTTTTTTTTTGTTCATCACCCACGTTTCAATGCCACCGTCTGTATTTCGTCCCAGGTCAAGGTTGTGGCTGGTTTTCGCACACCACGTCCGCAACACTTGAAACTGCACAGCAAAACCGTCCAAATTCGGGGGTGGCCCAGGGTTCTCCTTCACGAACACCGCCTTCAGTTCGACCGCACTTCGCGCCTACGCGAGTTTTGGTCCCATGTAGCTGTGGTGTAAGTGGAATTCATCCCGCGCTTCCATTTTTTTCAACACCCTTCCGTTATCTTCACTCTCATTTCTTGAGTCTTCAGTGCCGGCTGGATGAGTCATCGCGGTAGTAGCGCAGCAGCAGCCTGATGGTGTGCAATTAATCTACGGCGGTTGAGTTGGTGCATTTCGTGACATCATACACTGTGTGTGAATGCTTATGTTGATGATCGCTACAGATGATGTTGTGTTGTGTTTTGTTGCGTTGGCTCATATGCGCTTGCACAAATTGATGCTGATTGATGCGCAAATAGAGTACGGGAGCATTCAGCTGTACAGTATTTATCGGGTAGGAATTGTACATTTAATACTTTTTAAATAAGTCGGTTAATCATTTGAATTAGTTAATCTATTTAGGAACTTGTTAAGAATAATAATATATTAACACTATGGATGGAGAATGATAACATTCTCCATGATTCCTATTTGTTTTCGGTTCATTTCGTACTGAAATTCTAGCATTTTTATTTTTAAGGCTGTAAAACTTAAAAATATGGAGTCTTAAGTTTTTTTTAAACGGGAATTTTCAATCTACACTATGAATAGTATTTTATCATTTAACGTGTTGTTTAATAAAATATTAATTTTAATGTTTCACCCCTACACACACCGAAGTACATTTCGTAAAAATATTTTTTCAAAAATTTTCACTTCGTTTTCCAAATGCGACTACAGCACGTCTGGTTTGATAGTGGAAAAATAAATGTAAGCAAACTACTGGCCTCACTCGCAACCCAGCCGGTGTAAGGCTCCGGCCAGGGCCAGTTCGATGTGGTCATGTCTGTACTCTTTTTGCTTAACTTATGATGAAAAGCTAACAGCAGCAACTAGCACACTCAGCCACCCGGTTCGCCTCCTCGTCGTCGGCACTGCTTATGCTGAAAATCTCACTTTCGTTTTCCACTTCCGGTCTTGCCAAACGTGCTGCCAGGGTCCGCCGCGTATCGCGACGGGTTGCCAACTGCGTAACGTGTTATTTTTTATCGCTTCCTTCTTCTGTCAGGCCGCGTATCACAGGCGTTGCGAGCCTCGGTGTGGGGTTGTGTGTATTTCTTAGGCCGGTTTCTTAGCGTCCGTTGAGAGTTGATCATGCTAGCCGGTTTAAAGTCGTTAGGGTTTTTGTGTTCGCTTTTTTGTTGTTGTTATAGTGCGTCTCTTGTTGCAATAGATTAGCCGTTGCAACTTCTTCCCAACCTCCGGGCAAAACGTTTCCAAAGAAGCCTGCATGCAACTACTATTTCTATATGATTCTTAGCAATCACTATCCAATGGAGTAACAATCTTCGGCAGCTATGTACACGCGATCTGTCGCACAATGATAATTAGTGTCAATGCTGGTATAATATTTCGCGCAACGATTGCAACAATTAGTGATGAGTCCGCTGGTAGAGGAAGGAAGTTTGCCTGAGAAATATAAGGATGTAGGAGAGGGAGAGGGTAACAAAGATGGAAAAGGACGGAAGTTGCGAGGACTATTCGCAAGATTTTGACGATTTGAAAGTTACATCGTATTGTTTTTCGATTAGTTTTCAATGTCAAAAATGGACTTTTTTCACTAACCTATGTTTGTATCTTTTTCATCTATTAGGTCTACGTCGGTGCATTGTCGCTACACTATGAAGCGCTCAGTGTGGAGGCATCGAAGCAGACAACGGCGGAGGAGATCGTTTCCTGCATCGTCGAACGGTTGGGGCTAACGGTAAGTCAACAAATTATTTTCATTATTATTGTTGAAGTGAACTTTATTTAACTTAATTACTTTATTTAACAATGTTTTTTTTTAATAAATTGTACGAATCATAAATTGATTCTGTAGATATAGTCGTTGCATCTATAACAGAATATTAAAAACTAGACTGTTAAAAAACATGTTTAAATGATCTTATAACAAAGTGCTGAAAAAAATAAATGAATATGTGTTAAGAATAAGAACAAGTTCCCACTTACACCTAAAAAAACAACTTTTGTAAACGATTGAATACGAAGTTTGCTGTAAAAGTTGATTGCAATCTTTAAAATTCCGTTTTATTTAACCTGTTTGTAACGAACGAATTCGCATATCATCAATCCCATTATGATTATTTTTTGTATACAAAGTAACTTATCGAATTAATCTAACTATTTCAAAAACTATAAAACTAACATTTCCTCCCGTTCGATCCAACTGTTCTTTCACAGGGCAACAACTATGAGCTGGCGGAAGTGGCCGGCGAGTGCAAGGAGAGGCGACTTTCTGCGCACGAAAAGCCCGTCTCCGTTATGCTGCTGTGGCCGATGCACTCGGAGAAAGATTTTCACAGGTAAGTGATGGGACGGGGACGGAGACACAAAAGGAGAGCAGGAAGGAAGCAATGGTCGCATCATGCCGTTGCGGCCACTGCTGCTGCATCCAGTGCAATTTATCAGCAGCAGCTTTGATGAAACGATGATTACGTCGAACGGGAATGGCGCGGAAAGCATGAACTTCCTGGGGCCGGTGGCGTGTGGCATGGGAGGAGGAAGAGGAGGAAATGAATTTCACTTTTACTTTTACTCACCTCACAACAACAAAACGCGCGCCAGTCACAAACCCGTTTATGTCCGGCCAACGGGTGGCCAATCATTGCCGGCCTGTGGTAGGGGCTTGAGGTTGATGGTGGCGGCTGGCCGATGATTAGAGGGAAATTGATTTCCCAAAACAATCATTTATTGCGCGACGAGGAGAAGCGACCGATCGTAAAAGTCTCGATCACTGTCGCTGGGTCGTTTCCCGAACGGTGGGAGACTGTGCAAGCGTATGGCAGCAGGAGGGTAAATTGAAAACTATGCGGCGACGGGGTACGCGGTTGATTAAGCATCGATTTTATTCGATTAAAATTGTATTCATTTAGTCTTCTTGTCTTCTCCCAACTGTTGCGTTACGGGGAGGAGGGTGTTGCAGACAGAAATGTGAATTAGGCGGCTTCGAAAGCCAGCACGAAAATTCCTCTGCCATTACGAACGTGTCGCCGAACACCGATGGGAAGTGGTACTTAATCTATATTTTAGTATCGGAATTATGGCACCGATTTTCGGTACTGAGTTTCACCGATCCTGTTTTGGTGTACCAAGTGGTCTATATTCGGCAGCACGTGTTAGGGAAATCTATATCGATCACCACTTGCTGGATTTTTTTTTTCATTTCGAATGGTTTTTTCATCTCGGTGTGATTTTCTGATTCCTTACTCAATGCGGTTGTAGAAGCAAGAGCGGCAAATCTTGTAGCAATCCCGTCTATAAATGGACACACCGGTAGAGAAAAAGGTGAAAGGTTCCTAAAATACAAATCTGGCTGCAGTTTTCGCTGCTACATTCTTCACCGGGGAAACTATTCCGGCATACCAAACCTGCTTGTAATACTCTGTTAGGGAAAGTGAAGAGAGCAGTACGGCGTTCCTTAGTGGCGCTAATTTGTTTACTACCGAACCCTTCATCGGGCCGCCGCTGATCGATTAAAACAAATCTCAACAAATCAAATCCGCCCGTCTCCGTTGCCGCCGGCGCGAAACCGTAGATGAAGCGATTGAGATGCGTCAGTCCTAAAGCGGTCGACCTCCTTTCCGGCCCCGGTTGTAGGTTACTCTGCGTACGAGAAACTACTCCGCGAGTTTGATGGATGCTTCTTTTAAAGGTATTTGCTAGACGGAAAAATTAGGTACGATTCCTCTTCAGGTCGATATTGCCATTTGGACGTTTATACGGTTGCTAAAAATATGCTATTTGATTTTCAACTCTTGCTGTTTGCTGCTGCAATATGGCCGATCGAACTGATTGAAGTTCGAACGGGTGAATAATTGATCTTCGTTTCATGCAGGTATTTTATAAACGGATTTTGGTCCGATTTAGTAAATATTTGTGTGTATATAATTAAATTTCATAAATATTTGTACTTCATCATTTTAATTGGCACGATTTCATTTAAAAATTTTAAAAATTCTTTGCATAATTTATTCGTGACTCAAACACACCCAAATAGTAACTCTTTTCAAAAACTACATAAGAAGTGTTCAATTACCAAGCGTGCCTATGCGTTGTTCCCTTTTGTGCTTCAAAATTGCGTACTTTAAAAGTATAAATAGCCAAGCAGCAATAAAACTTTTCATTTTTAGAACCTTACCCGCTTGCGTCTTACCGCACCATCGCAAATAAGTAAGAACTTTCTTCCCCGTATGATGTATATGTTTTGCTAGCGCTGTTTACATCTCCCCTGTGTCGTAGGCATGGATATCGCCATCGTAATTGGCGTACAGGAATGCTCTACACACATCACCCAAGCAAGATGTCAGTGTATGGGACGTCTGAGGGATGCAGCGGCGTGGTTGGAATGGAAATTGGATTCGAATCGCTTCGAAATCTTATTTTGGCACCCATGATGAAGGCTTTTGGCGTTTGCTAATTAGCTTGTCCATCGTCGGATTGTCCTCCACCAATCGATCTCCTCTTGTCCCTCTCTTGATGGTGGATGCTGTTGAATTTCACGCCTTTTACATTTACTCGAACCAGCCAGTTCGCTCTTCCACATGGTGAGACGCGATCGTGTCGTCATCGGTTGTGCGTTCATTTGCTGGAGTTCGTTGGAGGTATCTCTCCCACGGTAGCCCGCGAAAGAAATAGCATCCGCCTGCTATCGGCAGACAACACGGTATCACGACGAGATTTCAATCAGACGTCGATTCTGACGATAGAACCTACGCGCCGCAGATTTGTATCGTGCTTTCAGGAGCGTAGTGTAGGTATGGAGTTTTGGGTGATGCTAAATTTAACTTCCGTCCCGGGGTTTTTGCGCTGCTACACCATCTATTCCTGGGGCGCCCAGGTTTTCGGCGAACGCACACGTGAAACGCGGCGAACGTTTCTCGTTTTTATGACGATCCGCCAGCGTAGCGATGCTGCCAGGAACGGTTGCAGTTGTCGGGCAAGGTTTGACAAATATCACATTATTCGTCGATGGGGATTAATTTGGCTCGGAAGACACCTCATCCTGGGTTAGTAAGCCAGGAACAAGCATTCTAGGCGATGCTCTGACAGATGATGCTGTAATACGGAACATTCTGCCGTGTCCATTCTTTTGCGTGCCACGTTTCGTCGGCGAAATGATGGGTAGGAGTGCTTCGGTAGGGCGTGCGCTTGACATTATGAGATTTGAGCGATCATCTATCCCATATTGTGATCGCACGGGAAATGTATTACGACACATAACAAACGCCAAAGCCCTCGTGGTGTTGTGACACATGTTTCACAGCAAAAGGTTTATGTCGCTTAAACTCGCATTGTGCAACGAAAAACGGTAACATGGACCTACCTCTGTAATGATTTGTTCTTTCTGTTGTGCAAAACACTGATTTTGGGGGAGGGGATTAGAAGTTTGTTTTTACAATTTTATAGTACGTTTTCCAAACACCGCATCCATTACCCATTACCTTTCGGTAGTGAAACTGTTGTTCGAGAAGTAATACGACATGCGATATATTGTATGGTCCTGAAGGGAACAAGTTGTAGAATATCGTCTGATTTTTGATTTATGATGTCTGAGCATCTGACTCAAGTACACTCCATATGAAAGTCGGACTTGGTTATGTATAACGCTCGTCAGGAACGGAATTCGTTTTCTTCCCAAAATTTAAAACAAACCCTTTTAATGGGTTTCTAATTAATTTCAATATTTCTTCATATTTCTAATCTTAGCGTTGTTTAGCCCAAAACAAGTACACCAATAGTCCACCAATAGTAGGCAATAATATCATAATTGATGCTATGATTGATTCGATCCATAGTTAGAGCCAAAATGTTTTCTTGCAGAGCTGTCGATCGATGCTAAATGTAATCGATTTAATCTATAGCTTGAAGTAAGTGAAAGGAATTCTTACTCGACCTAGCGATTGTGAGGCAATACTCTATTGGATGCAGAAACAAATGGGCCATAAATGCAATCTCATCTCACTCGAAATGTGGCAGTATGAGTGATGTCTTCACTCTGTAGTGGAAAATGGCGTCTTACGGTTCACTCTCGGCTCCTTCGGAGGCGGCCCGGCGTGCGTGTGCTGTGCCCATATGCATGCAATTTGTATAAATACATGTCATCGTGGTTTTGGAGCGATAGCCAACCCCACCAAACCCGCGCTACCCGTAAAAGAGAGATGCTGACGTGCGTGCATTGCACATCGGGCGGATGCCTCGGGGGAGACGGTGCCGCATTTTTTAAATTTATTATGTGTTTTCTTTCACTCCCGTCAAGCCACTCCCGTCCCTGCCACTGCCTATATTGTCATCGCCGTGTACCTCCGCCAGCTCTGGCGACTGGGCCCGTCACTGGTTGTTGTCGTCGATGCTGTCACTTTGAGCCGGTTCCGATGCTAACGACCTTCCTCCCACTACCGACCTCCTCCGGGGTGCGTTGTTCTTTCTTTTGCTGTATCCGAAGAACCGAACAGTCCCCCGCCGGCAGCGTCGGCGGCGTGTTTTGACGTTTCGATGACATTTATCATTGTGAAATGCGAACGAACGGGAGGAAATTTTTAACGCGCGAGTGTGATACCAGGCAAAAGTAACCCAAGCCTGTTCGTTCTTTCACTCTCGCAGATCGAGTTTGGTGGGATCCATTTGTTTAAAACACCACGCCGTTCGCGAGCGATTTTACCCAACCGTGATGGGGGGGTGCCAGGTGAAAGAAACGAAACACCGCCGGCCGGTCGTCTACGATGCTACTATGGATGCCTTTGAAACAACAATCATTTCTTGAGAAATCTCATAAAGCAATGCGGCAACAACAAGCCGTACACCTCTGTACACGCCAGTGAGGAACGGCGATCATTTGAAGTTCGACTACCGTTCTGTGTTTGTTCGAGTTTTTTTTTTCCTGCTCATCGTTGAAAAACAGCAAACCGCGCGGGTCAGCTGGGTTTTCTCAAACACCTCCAATGGGAACGGCGAAAAGAGATTCAGCTGGCTGCATGTGCTGCGTTCGTGTGGGTATGGAAAACGATCTTCAGCTCGAAGGACATTGCGTGGGGTGGAACGCAACGTCTATCGGTGCGTTTGTGTCCCAAGCAGAACAACCGACAGGGTCGGGCACATATTTTTTAAATATCGTTTGAGAGCATTTTTGACAGAGTCGTAGTCCAATTAACGCATCTCCTTTGGAGAGATGAGGCAGGTGCGTTTTGGTACAAAAAAAAAAAAGAAAACCTATGCCAGCCTAGTGGTTATGGGTGGTTATTTATGGGCTAGCTTTATTTACATGTGTAATCAGTGTATATTTATGGACTGGTAAAACCGAAGCACGAGTAAAATTATGTTACGATCTGTTAAACTGTTACCCACACGCAACGAAAACAACTCGACACACTATTAGCGGCCTCGGTTTGTCCCGCCGCTTCTGGCTTTGCTCCTAATACAACCACAGAGAAGCCTGTCGTTTTGGAATGAATTTAGTGCTAAAACTATTCTTTATTACACGTTGATTGCCCTTCGAATGATACGAAGTTAAAGGGCAGTAATGGATGTAATAAAACATGATTCTCATTACACACCACCCGCTCGTCCGTGTGTGACAGACGACCACTCTGCTGCTTATCGATCATCTTACGTTTACTAATGGGTCAGCCAATGCTGCGCACGAATGTGTACACACACACACACGCACGCTATGGGGGATATATTAATTCTCACCGTTGTGTACTGCTTCCCCTCAGTCCAGGCCATTTTTGTGCTAACCCTTCACTTGGCCGATTATTGCCATGCGACTGGGCACAATCTCTCTCTCTCTCTGCGAGACATTCTCCCCTTTGATTCCAAGCATCAAACGTTGCAATTTGTAATTGGTCATTGCCTTTCACAACCCGCGCCATATACATGCCCGCTTTGACTTTTGTCTTTGATTTTCATCTGTTTGGTTCTTTATTCACCTCTAAGATTGCACCCACGCCGATTCTTGATGTAGAGTAAAACCGATGTAGAAATACTTCCCATTGCTGATCGTGCTGAAGATTTGGTCTCGCTGAGTCATACCACGCCAACGGAACGGTACGAAACTCGCTCAGATTTACAATCTTTCGCCCGATGCTACCGGTAAAACATGCGAGTTGAGATTTTCCCATGTGTGCTCTATGGACAACACACTTTTTCCACGCCCATCACTGGTGTGGTGTGCCGTGGCCAGACGATCCTCCTCCCCAACATGCAGTGGGTAAAACAAACAGCTCCTTTCGAGTTGTGGGTGTGTTTGTGTGGTTTGACAGTCACGACGCATTTGAAATCGGAAAAAAGGATTGGCTCGCTTTCGAATGCACAACCACGCAATGCCCACAGTAATTACGTTGCGTTGCGATTCGGGGGACCCGGACAGTAATTCTTACAATGTATTACGGCTCGCATGAATCATCGATAGCAGGGAGTGTGCTCTCGAAAACCTCAGTATCATTTCGTGCGGTTATACTTGGAAATGCTCACAAAAATTAACTCATCATCTTTTCTGTGCTCTCTTTATCACCTGCAGGTTCTATCTTCGTGAAATACAAAGCGACGTTCCTTGGCTAGATAGTTATGGACTCGATCCACAGATACTTAGAGACTTTATACCGTTTTTGCTGCAGAAAGAAAATAGAGAATATCCTGACCTGTGCCAACTACCAGGTAAGTACTACGGACTACGGGCACGGATGTTGGAATGACGCCTGCTCCTAACCACCTGTGTGGCCTCTCCGTTACAGATCTTAATGAGGCAACGCTACTCGAAAACCTCCGCCAACGGTTCGAAGCCGGTCACATCTACACGTACGTCGGCAGTATCCTGATCGCGGTCAATCCGTTCAAGTTCCATCCGATCTACAATCCAAAGTATGTGCGGCTGTACCAGAACCAGCGGATTGGGCCAATCCTGCCCCCGCACATCTTTGCCATCGCGGACAATGCGTACTATAACATGCTGAAGGAGAAACGCAACCAGGTAAGGCTGACAGGCGGATCGTCGGGTGACGTCAAGCATTAGCGAATTTTAAATGATTCATTAGAGAATGAGCGTCAAAAGAGGAGTTGACTGCTGATGTAACGAACAGCAGTGAGAGTTTGCTTATGATTTTCTTACATCAAACTGAGCCAACGTCAGTTCTAGGATCAATACATCCTACGAACTGTCGAAGTCAAATTGCAGATTAAAGGTTCTAGTTATGCAGCCGCTTCCTCGAAGAGAGTTAGAATGAATATGCGAATAGTGCCCATATATTATGGTGTTCAATTGCTTCATTCACTGTTAATTGGTCGGTAACCGCGCACACAGCCTTGCACATGCCGAGCTAGGACTGTAAAGCGATCATTCGTGAACCATTCGTGACGCTTTGTGGAAGTTTTGCATACTGCCATTCTGAACTATTCGTGCAACGATTCTCTGGAGACAAAAGAGAGTAAGATGTGATATGTGTGTTTCTTCATTTAGTGACACCATCATTGCAGAACCGGTGCATTTTGCATCATCATCATCATCATCACCGTCACCACCACCATTGGTAGCATTGCTCTCCACTTTGCACAGAGCACGCTGAGGTCAGTAAAACGTATTCCACTCGGGCCGTCGGCCGCGATGTGGACAATCGCTCGCATCTATTACACGAATGTAATGCAGCGATGCAATGTCACGGCATTAGGGTGCGATGAGTTATGACCATCTGTGCTGCTCATGCCGCTCGGAATAGATGGCGGCACTCCATAGACACCACCCCACAGGTAGAAGGGTGGTTTGCCTGCCTGCCTGCCAGCCTGGTGGATCTCTTCATTGGCACGTTTCGTGCCGATTTTGTTATTGTTGGTTTTCTCTTCACCATCGTCCAACGACGTGTGCGGCATATGATGCGTTCTTCATTGCGGCTTCGGATGAGGATGTGTTTTCGTTTGTTTTTTTTTTAGCAGAAATTGAACTCGCAAGCGTTTCTAATTCGTTTGCGCATACGAGACAGGTTTATGTTTCCATAAGGAAATATGTGATTTGTTGATTGAACTGTACGGGATTGAATATTATTGGAATGATAAACAAGTACAAAGTACCTTAAGGCATTCATGGCACATTTTCGAACCATCGGGAAGAAGGTTTCTTCCGCACAATGCCGTATAGCATATCGGTGCACGAACACTGCACCGTCAACAACGCAACTAGAACACTTCTTGCGTCTTTCGTTTGCGTCCATTTTTCGCCATTCGTTTACCACCAGCGTAGACACCACTCAGGTGTTGTTTTGTTTTGCTTGTTGTGGTCTTGGTGGTTTGGCGGTCGTGTTTATTCTACGCGCGTCTTGTGCTACGCGGTGCGAGGCGCAACGATGTGTGCGGCATGTGCATTCTTTAGATTCCTTATCCATCTCCAATTGGGGTTTAATTAATCTTATTCACTCACTTGTCCCTCGTGCCAGCAAGACAACTCCTTGATCAAAAGGTGCCTTTTATGCTACT
>JXXA01012874.1:0-10979 GCA_000956255.1 Anopheles punctulatus | reverse complement strand
AGACCGATGACTCAAGGCTCGGGTGGTCGAGAACGAAAACGGTAGCTTTGAATTCAACTTTAAAAGAAACAGTTTTAATAAGCCGGATTAAAATATAACGTCTATTTAAAAAGCCGTGTATGAGGACTTTAAGAAAATGTTTAATTTTTATAGCGAGAGGTTTATGAAGCAGTTTACTTACATGTCAATGCGCCACAATCTTTCTGCAAATTTTAATTTCTACCTATTACACCGATTTCACTATTTTTATATTTCTATTTTACCTTTTCGCTATTACACCGATTTCAATATCTTTCCACGAGGCAGGATTCCTTGGGGATAGCTTGAAACAATTACAGGCTTATTTTCTTTCTTAAGCTCTTGAAGTAATTTATGGCCAATGTTTTAACAGCATCTTAAACATCTTAAGATCGCATGAAATTCGTCCGCTTACCGTGGGTACTAATCGTACTGGTGGATTATTCAATGCCAATGCCCATCTGATTATTCAATGTCTTGCTCATTTTGGATTTATGACCAAAATACTCTCTCGATAGGTACTCGATCAAAAGGTTTAGGTGAGGATTTGGAATGAACGGCGGCATTATATACACATAGTCTTCCTGATAAATCTGACCATAATTTAATCTGTCATAAAGTATTATGACATAAGTTAGAGATTGTCAAAAGAGTACCCTCCTAATCGATATGTACGATTTTATATAACTAACTTTGATAATTGATTATCATTTACTGACCATGCAAGAGTAATTTAGTAAACGAACAATGATTTGACAAGAATCGGAAACAATAATTTAAAATTTTTTTCATTAACTCTTGTTAAAACCATAATGTTTAATTTAGAATGTGCAAAAGCTACTAAAATTGATTATATGAGTAAAATATATTTCAAAGGCCCTTTTTAGGTTGTTCTAGTATGGAAGTAAGCTAAAAAAGGGTTTCTATTATACTATTCTATTTGTTCTTGTATTCAAGATCACACCTTAAGGAGAATTTTTAATTCTTTGTAGATTCTTTGAACATTTTCTAATCGTTATTAAAATTATTTATAACCTTCAAACACGTTTTATTAACTAAACGAGATGACTTGTTAATAAATGACTAAATTTGGATAGTATTACACTCGTAGTACACGAATCATATATACCCTCTAGCATTCTTATAATTAATGACTTAAAGCTCATGGCGCTCAAACAGTTCGAAAGTCGGTGAAGAAGCTCATCTTTTTGAAATCATAACACACATACTGACACGATACACGATACAAAACGTGTACGTGTGCTAGTGTTTGCAGCTTAATGAAGCAATAAATAATAACTAACCACCTAGAAGAGACGAGCGACGGCTTCATCCGTTCCAGTCGACAATTCGTCCGACCGCTTCAGCTCCCTTGTGTTCCAGCACACCCTCACCGTCACCACAACAATATTCAATTTCGGGTGTCACAACAATCTTGCTGAACATGGAGGAAGAGAAAGAAAGAGAGAGAGAGAGAGAGAGAAGCCACCTGTCGCCCAACGACCAACGGGTTATGGGCGCCAAAAACTACTGCTAAGGGGAGCACTGAGCAACTTCGTGACAGATTTATTACTCACACTGGGTTAGAAGGTGCGGAGTGTGCAAACTTCCAGCCCGCATCATCAACTTGCACAACTCTTTATTAGTCGTTGGAGGAAAAATGTCCCTTTCGGTTTGTGTTTTGGGGTTGCTCACGTAGGGAGAGATTTTGTGCAGTTGGTTGGCTACTGGAAGGTAGTGAGTTTTCCACGATTTGTTTGGATAAGCGTATCGCGTGTGCGTATGCGCATATGCGTATCGATGTACGCCGTGTCCATCAATTGTCGTCCAGCCGGTAAAGTTAATGCTAAAGTTGCCACCAATAACAGAATATTCCATTTGAAATATTCCTGGACCAGAGTGTTTGGGCTGGATTGAACGAAAAAAATATTCGGAAAGCCCTACAAGTACTAGCAGCAGCTAACGGCTAACTAAATATCGCCTGCTTTGGTTGAGCACTTTTCAAGAAACGCCTGCTGGAAGGTAACTTCAACGTGTGCGGCATCCTGTACGTGAGGAGTCCGTTTTTTTTTTTATTCGACGGTGAATATTTCCTCACGCTCACAGAGACAGATACAGCTGCCGAAAATGGAGAAAAGGAAAAACGTGCTTCTGAAAACAACTTTATTTTTGTGCTACTCGACATGGTCCTCCTCACCTGGCATTCCGTGTTTCCCCTTCCGGCGGGTTAGCTACGGGCTCTGGGAGGCCACAGGTTGGGCGCACGGCGAGTCAGCATATTTCCAGCAACATGGTAACAGCTTTTTCGCACCAACCAAACAAGCGCACGCGTTGCTCTGGATCAAGACGTGCTAGTGGTCTGATTTATGCCGGGCTGTCAGTGGTTCCTGACTGAGGCGAGCGGTGGAAACCGGAGGGGTGGAAACAAACATCATTCGACCGATGCACTAAGCTCCCAGCCACGCACAGACATCGGACGGAAAAGCCAAACGTGGAAGATTAACAATTTACCATTCATCACTCCACCTCATCATGCCTCGAGACACCTCCGGCTGGTGCGCGTGTATGTGTGTACTATGCAAGATGATCACAAGCGACGATTCCGACTAAATTCCTTGGAAGAAATAAAAACGATACGTACGCCGCCCGTAAGCAGCACGAGCCTGAAGAAACAGGAAAGAGATCCACCGACAAACTCTTGAAGAACTTCTCCTGTCCTTGTATGTATGCGTGTGTGTGTATGTTTAACCTGGTGTAGTTGTGTTTTTGTGTTCGTTTATAGACAACAGACTTCGAGGCAAGTTGCTGGGAGCTACTTGCGCGGGAGTCTCATAATTGCGTGCGTGCCTGATCGCATTTCTCTGTAGCTAATTAAATTGCCATCTTCCCGAGCGGTTTTTGCTGCTTCCCACCTAGTTCCACCGGTGGCCGTACGACACACTCCCGACGACGACACACTAAACAACGGTGCACGATTGGATTGGTGCGTCTTAAAATACCTGTGTTGCTTGTACGTCGGTTCCAATTTCGATCGATAGCTTTGTTGTTGCAAGGCAATTGAATAAAAGCACCCACAAGTCGAAAAACCAAAAATGCGGAAATCCTTTTCCTCGCATCGCGGGGTTTTTCATTCGCCTCGTCGATCTCGTACCCTGCGCCCATGCACATGATCGAATAATCTGAAAGCTCGTATACTTCCACTTTGGAGGAGCTGCTTAGCCGTTACGAGCTTCATACGTCGTGCACACAAGCAGCCAGGAATGGCGGTCTTCCTGACTGCAAATGAAATGGAAATATCCCAAGGGCATCCATTCTGGGCGCATTTTTTTCTCCACTGTTTTTTTTACGGTTCACCTTCCCAAAGCCAGAATGGTTTAACCCGGCACGTTTGGCATTTGGATGATTTCTCTCATCCATTTTTTATGATTAGAGCAATCCAACGGTGTGGTGGTTTGAAATTGGAAAACTTCATCGCAAACCAATTTTGCGAAAGCGAATAAAATATATCGAATGGTGACAGCAGCCAGGGAAGTTCGCGTTCCCTTACACCCGCGACATACTTCGTGTTTGTGTGTGAGTGCGGGAAGGTTTTTATTATGCGGGTGTATGAGAAAGCGAGGAGTTGAAATTGTGTTAAATTTATACTCGGTTACCGACGAGAAAAGAACGTGCCATTTTGCATTAGTTAACGAAAAAAAAAACACAGATGAGGATCTCATAAGCCTCTACTTTAACACAAAGTGACCAGCAGTTGAAAGCACAAGCGTGGAAGAATACTTAATTCAATTCAATATCTGTCTGTTTGGCGATAACGAGGTAGGGTATCAGCTGTAGGGTAGAAAAAATACGTACAGGAACGAGATACGAAGAATTTGAAGTATGGTGTTGTGCATTAAAAATTGATGAAAAATCGTTCCTTCAAAACATTTCATGCCATGAGCGTCTAATACACAAGTTTTACTTTACTAACCGGTGTGAAGGATCCTTCTTCAAGGCTTTAGAAAATATATTCACATTATTGCCTTTTTCACCAATATCATTTTGTTTCTAAAATTAATTTGTTAATTTTAAGAAATAACACCACCACTTGACAATGTAAACATTTACGTATATGCTACATAAGAATAATCAAAAACAAAACTATATTAGAAAAATAAATGTAAAATACTTGGTGTTATACACTGCGCATTTGACATTTCAGGTGTAGTTCTCCGGTTTTCGTTACTATTGAAGTATGCAAAGCAACAGAACAAGTGTACCAGTGCTTTGCCATTATAAATTTAATACTTCTCATGAAAGCAAAGTTCATGGAATACCACGCAATGCTATTTTAATTAAATAATTTTTAAAAGAAAGATGGAAAATGTTTAAAACATAACATTTAACATTTAACACATAACGTTTCTTCTCTAAGTAATAAATAAATTAAAAAAAAATAAAACAACAAATAAGAAATGATTTAAGTCCTCTAAGTCATCATAAATTTGTTTTTTCAATAATTGCGATAACAAACATCACAAATATATTTTTCAACTTTTGCCTGTAACTATGCCACTTAATGCAGGCAAACACAGCAAACAGATAGGAAACGTGATCGGGACGCGTTACCCTGAGTCCACAAAGTTTAAATGCAGCCGTAGCAGCTGACAATCATCAGGAAATCTTTTGCAGCAGCAAAATTTTCGACCGAGGCTAACGATTGCAGAACAAAACAAACAGGCCAAGATAAGGACTTGTCGAAACAGAAAGTTCCGCAGCCCGTCATGGTTGACCAGCATGAACAGCGAATTGCGCTTCGGGGACGTCACATTGGAGCTATTGATGTTTTGTCTTATTTTCGACCAGCTCATTGTCGGAATTTCTTAAAGAGCTTTAGACTTAGTCTCCGAAGTTCTATCCGTCAGTGCCTGTCGAGTAATGTAGGTAGGTGACGTTGGCGCTGGATGGAGCTTAGTCCAACTGCTGGATGATGCTCATTAAGTAAGGGACCATTGACGAGGGAAAGAAAATGTTCGGAGAGCTTCTAGCCAATCGATGCGCTTGTCTATGATGTTCTGCATCATACCTATATATAAGAAGCGATGGGACAGAAGGCTGTAACAGGTTGCAGGTACTCGGAAATCCCCAGAGGGATTCCACATAAACTAGACTATCGTGTATCGAACCTATCTTCGTTAAGTTTGAAGGGGGGAGAGGACTTAAATTCCTTTACTGTTTCAATACTGTATCGTAAATGTATATGTAATATATTTTTGTATAAAGCATAACAATGTAAACTATGGTTACACCATAGTTTACATTGTTAATGTTTTAATAATGCAGCAAGACTAGCATGGAGATTTCCAGACCACTTGGCCATAAAATAGCCTAAACAATAGGATTGATTGGCTCTGAATGCACACGATTGGGGTATTTACAACAATCATTCATTGCCTTTTTCCTCTTTGTTTGCTAATCGTCTTAATGAATATTCTTGTTGGAATTGAATTTGTACTATTATTTACTCATATTACCAAATACGATTGGCGTATGTCGTTTAATTGTCTAAGAAAAATACATGTAATGATTATTTGTGTATTTTATTCAAATGTGTAATAAAAAGATAATAAAATATGATGCAATCACTGACTTTATCATGAGAAAAAACTTGATCCAATTTTATAAGCTTCTCCACCTTGAGCTATGCAAAGTACGTTTGCCACCAAAACCGCCAGCATAAAACAGTTTTCCAGGTTTTATCAGTTTTGCTGACAGCGCAACAATGAACAGTAAAGGATAGAAAACAGAAAAGCAAAACAACACTTACCATAAGCAAATGAAAATCAAATTAACCAATTTGCTTTATTCAGGATGCATTTTACCTATGCATAGTCAAAGTTGGAAAAACTTTCTCGTACCTGTGTGCGTTGTCAGCGCTTGCTTCGCTTTTCTATACAAAGCTCAGTTGGAAAAGAAACACACACACACACACTCATACCTCGCAGTGCTTTCCGTAGACGATGTTGTGTTGCAAAAATGCATTAGCGGCACTGAGCTAGAAGGAACATCCATATAACTGAATTTTTATCCCAATTTTTGTAAGCAAAATATTGGCTCCGTAGCCTTCTGTGCGGTAGCGGAGTGAGAGATACTTGCACCGTGTCGTGATATTCTTTCGCGTGATGTTTAGTCTTCACGGACAAGGACTGTGGTTGTTGAAGGCGCTGTGCGATTACTCAGGATCCAACCGAAAGGGACACAAAATGGTAACTGGTAAACGGTAGCGGCCAACGCTTTGGTAAAGTCAATTAAAACTTATGACCAGACCGACAAAATTTTCCACTTTCCATAGCCCCGATGCGTACTGGAGTGTTCGTTCCGGGTGCCAGACCGAGCCGTCCGAGCCGAGTTGGGGCACACCTTGACGGTGTTCAACAATCGGAACAATAGCAACAATCACCACCAGTTTCGTTCTCCAGTCGCAGCAGAAATCTATTTCTCTTTCTTTCTCTCACTCTCTCACTCTCTCTCTCTTACTCTCCTTCTCTTACTCTTCCTCTCTTTTTCAAACTTTAAACCCTCTATCTTCCTCACTAAATTTCTCTCTCGCGGAAAATGGGAAAACTTTTAACTAAACAATTACTAACGAACCGGCGAAATCAAAGTGTATTAGTTCCGTTCATCGGCGGAGACGTACGGGTGTGTTCCTTCGTTTCCCCGAGCTGGACCACCGGGCTATTGGTTTTGGCAGGTGCTGTCATGTCGGGCCAAAACGAAGCCACTCACTCACTCACTCACTCACAAAAACGCACACCAACGCGCTTTTTTAACGATAGCAAGTAATTTTCGGCGGCTTTCGGAAGCCTCTCGGGAGGACACTGGGCGTACCGTAATAGATTTGTAGGTTTTCGCGTTTTTCCTGCCGCTTCAATATTCGATTAAATCACTTCAACAGTTACTAGAATAGATCAATGTGACCGCAGTGACGAATTGTAAAAGGCTGCGTAAGACATCCGTGGGATGGTTGTTTTGTGACGAGAAATAATTGATTCCGATTGAATTCGCGAAAATAACTTTGAAACACTGATTCAGTGCTGAAAAATTATAGTTCAGCAGTAACATCAAAAACAACAAACACAACCATCAACTCGAAGGATATTTTCATGTTTATTCGTCGATGGGTTTCATCCAAATTAGCACCAACATGGATTCATCAAAGTTTAATTAAATTTTGTACACACAAATTCAAACGATTCCCTGGGACGAACCAATATACCGAAGTCGTTCTTTATCTCATTCCTTTACAAACAATACGTGCCGTTATTCGATAGACTAATTCACTTCAAAAGCTTCCCCTTCTTCGTTTTTCAATTGCTTATGCTACAGTGAACTCTCGGGAACGGCCACTCCAGAGATCCGGAAAACAACAACCAATCAATTAACTACGGCAAATGGAAAATAATGGCTCCGCCTCCAAGCCTTGTACTCATCAAGCACGGCTCACGTAAATTGATTGTTCTTTGACTCCAATTTGCATTACTCCCTGCGAAGGTTGCGCGCTAATCTGCAAACCGGCACAGTTCGCGAAATCCGACCGGTTCGCGTTCCGCGGGAGATAAATATCTAATTTATCAAAGATTTAGTAATTGAAGAATCAGTGGGCCGGTATCGATTTCACCCCGGGAGCGTAGAACGCAAAAGCACGGCTACAACTAGCCACAGGCCACAGTTTGAAGTGATTTGTTTTGTTGCTGGGTAAAGAAACGATAATTAACATCGTAGCACGCTCGTGCACGGTAGAATGCTGTGGGAAATAGTTTTTTTAAATTTATTTATAGAGCAGTTGATGACGTTGGTCAAATCCAATTAATGTAAGCCACAATCAGCGTTACCCGGATACATCCCATCTTCACGGTCATGCGATATTCAAATGCTTTCCCTATATAAACGCTGGAGAAAATTGAACCCAAACATCAAATAGCTCATTTCTTTATTTACTATCGAGACCAGCACCACGAGGTTGGTGCCAACGTCAACCTACTAAATTTGTGTAATTGATCCAAACAGAACTGTTTTCTTTACTTCCATCATGCGTCCTTTTCCGGAGCGTACATTTTACAACACACAGCGTACAAGCAGTGAACGGATCTTTCTATAATGTTATTTTTGGGACCATTAGCTGGGTAATGAAACGAAAGAACCGAAGAAAAAGCGCAGGACAAAACTCGCTTCCACTGGTGCGAGAGATGAAAAGATGGCCACTGAAGAGACGGTCGTCGGCACTCGGTTCCTTACGCCGTATTAGTTTGTATTTTGGGACCTGTTTTAAGGTTGCCTGGTCAGGCCGGCTACACACCCTCCGATTTAGCCACACCGCCCATAACGGTATAACGGCACAAAGTCCAACCTTGGCATGGTTGAGATGAAAGCTGAGAGAAAAGGACACTCCTCGCAGGGTAAACACATGCTCTGTACATGCTGCGCCCGCGACGCAAACCTCGCAACAGAGAAAAAAGAAGCTCAACTTTTCCAAAAAGGTTATGTCAATTTACCTTCCAAATGGGAAAGACGACGACCGGACGGCAAAGGATGATTGTTGACTCCCAAGTGCACCACGGGCACCAGTAGCTTTTCGGAAGATGATAGTAATGATAATGCCGCTGTTGAGGACACCGACCGGGAATGTCGTAGTGGGTGAGCAGTTAACGTTGACGTCCCCTCTAGGCATGGGCCCGGTACGTACCGGCGGATCAGGATCGGACGGGATTTGTATTTTAGCAAAAACGGTTCAAAATCTATTTACCTCATTTCGAAAGGATTCGGTGCGGGAGTTTCCTTTGTACGTAGATTACGGGTTGCCCAATGTGTTGACGCTGCCTTTGAGGAATTCTAATCATTACTCAATCTGGGACTCTAAACATAAATGAAAAGTGTCTTTCTCTGCTGGAAAAATTGAATCAATTTTCATAATTTAATATTTTCCAGGTGAATCGGTTATACTATAATCAAATCAGAATATTATGACAATAATATTCAACAATACTTTATAGCTTTGTATGAAGCTTGCAATGAAGCTTTGAATGAAGCTTTGAATGTTTTGATAATGCTGAATAACATAATTAAAAAAATAAACTCGTTGGGATTTCAAACAATTTTTGAAAGAGCAAATATTTCACAAACATCATTCATATCTCCATAATCTTTAAGTAAAGAACCTGATCAAAATGTTTGATGGGAGACTGAATTCAATCAGGAAGGTTTTTTAATGCCAGGCATAATATCAATAAATTTAACTTGCTATACATTATATTTTTTAACACAAATAACACATCATTTGCTGTGAAAATATATATTTTGATGACTATGAGTCACTACTATTCAAATATCATCCCATTGAATGGATTAATGCCCAAGTCGATGGAGCGATGTCTATGAATAGAAAATGATTATCAATTGTACGATTAAAATTATATGATGTTTTTTTCACTATGAATTAAACCAATTTAGAAAATATTTTGTTGAAAAACCTTTTTAAACAAGAAAAATAGTAACAATACGAAATACTTTTGGCAAACCGAGAACAATACACAAGGCTGTAAAATTTAACAATAAAAAACAATATCATCTACCAAACGTCTCATTAAGTTTTATTTAGCGTAAGTTTTGATATGCTTTTGAGTTTTGAATTTATGGTTTTACATTGTTTGGATTCGCTTATTGCATTCAATGTTATTACGACCGACCTAATGCCCACATCTACTACAAAAGTGTTTATCAATTTATGTCTTTGTTATTCAACTGGTAGCTTTTTTCTTCCAGTGATGGTCTTTTGCTGGTGACTCAAGGGTGTGAATAATCGTCACCCTACATCTGCCCAGAAGACCTACGCTCCAAAAAAAAAAAAACTGCCACTAACCTCAATGCTCTAGCGCGGCACATTATTATTCCCGCCGGGAGATTTATTAAATTGTTGTACCACCGCTAAGCAGCTTTGAGGAGAGTGTAGGCAACTTGAAGTGAACGTTTCTTCCGCTGTACGGGCCGAAGTCCTCGGCTAAACATCCGGAGGCTATTGAACGGACCGGGACCGGGCATTAGACGGCGGAACGTAGTGTCAACATTGTCCAGCAATTTCACATCCATAAAACCATTTCCTTACTGTGCGCTTTCTCGTCCGGTTCGTTCAGTGTTCGGACGATTGAATCAGCCTTTTTTTTGCTATTCAATCGTGGATCGTAGTGTTTTGATGTGAAGTTATCTGCCCTGGAACCTGCGGCTTGTTTTGGTAGTCTAGCAAAAGAAGAAGAACAAAAGAAGAAGAAGCAGTGTTTTTCAAGGACGGAATCGTTCCAATGCCGAAACAAGATTTACGAGTTATGATATGGTGAACCAGTTTAAGTCTTCGTTAATAGTAGCAAGAATAGTATGTCCAGATTAATGTACATTAAAATAGATATGAAGTAACAGTAGCATACATTTTACAGACTACGGAGGCTTCACGGTAGATCTAAAGAACGGCGTAACTAAAACATTGATTAATGCAGTTGAAATACACTTAAAATTAATGTCTATATTTTTATCTTTTTCGTAGGCAAAACTATCCATGACACAATCAATGGTCAAGTCTGTCTATTTACAGGCTTATAAGACTAGATTATGTCACCTTAGCTGGTTTTTAACTCCTTGTTAGATGAAGGCAGTCTATATGAGCTTGAGGCATCGATAATGTTGTATGAAAGACCGGCTACATTATGACTAGAAAAACAAACCGAGAATGCAGTTGAATGCTAGAACAAAAATCATCTAATGCTAAAGACGGGTAGTTCCATTTGGTAACTTCTTCCAATGGAGTTTTGTAAATGGAGAATTGTATAAGGTCCAACACGAAAAATATCTGTAAAATACTCTGACATGTTACAGTAACCTTTTTTTAGTGTAAGAAGTAGGCATACATCATCATAAAAAAATAATAGAAATGAAAA
>JXXA01012866.1:0-10167 GCA_000956255.1 Anopheles punctulatus | reverse complement strand
CTTGCCAAATTTAAAAATTCATCCTAACCTCCACGGGCATGTAAGTTTACCAGCGTCAGCCGTAGTATATAAGATTATGCAGACGATGATGAAGCGTTCATTCCAGTTAGTTAAGCCAGTGGGTAAGGCAACAGCAGCACTCCGGTACACTCGGACGCGCATCAATAACCGGCGGCACCTTTCGTGTTGCGTTCGTATTTTAAACATGAGCAAGTGGAACATCGGAAAATCTCGTCAGCACGCGTGATAAAACAAGTAAATCATAGGAAATTTTTTCGATCAGGACAAAAAACTAACTCAATCCAAAGAAGTGGAATGCTGGAGTTCGAGGAAGTTATTGTGCATTATGTTTACGTTTAACAATATAGTTAACTATTTACCTATGCCTATTAAGGTGGTTCAACAGTTTTAAGCCTGTTTGTTGCAAGTGCAAGTGCAAGAAGCGCATGCGAAAATCAATCTAAATCCACAAACACAAGCTGGTAACAGCTGGAGGAGCAGTGAAAACGTTTTCTCGAACACTTCTGCTGGCTTCTCATCGCTCGCTCTCCATCAGTACCCGGCGAGCGAACGGAGTGTGCGCACGTGTTTCAGCTGCGATGCGCGCGCCAACGAACGAGGCAGCAAAACGCCAGCATCGGTGAATCGGTATACGCGAGTTGCATTCGTACCACGGTTGATATCGTCTATCGAACTACCAGTGCGTGGAGTGTTTTGTTAGTAAAAAAAAGAAAAGTAAAACATCAAACGTTCCGGGCGGTTCCGGTTCCGGTGGTCCAGTGCAGGGCCGCGTCGAGTCGAGTGTTTGGCAAATAAATTAACATTCAAACCAGTTCTTCCCAGCACACCCCAACACACACACACACACACACGCTGTGAGTGAAAGGAGTGTGGCGCGGATTAGCAAGAAGCAACGCGAACCAGCATCCAATCCCAGGGAGCGAGCGTGGCGGCGTTGCAGTCGTAGAAAAGAAGCCAACCGGCAGCGTAGCGCCAAAACAGACGCCGATGCGTCGCCGTCATCGCCGTCCATGCGATGGTTAGCGGAGCACGCGGCGGCCCACGACGACGACGGTGGTGAAAGTAAAAGTGAAAAAGTCGCCACCGACACGAATCCGCAAACCGCGAAACCGATTCGACCGCACTGATAAACGCGCTTTCGCAGCCCGCGGTACAACTTCTGGCCGGTGCGGGCGCAACCTCCGAACGTGGTGCGATCGCCGGGAGCGCGGGTACTTGCCGTGCGGAAAGTGAAATTTGAAAGCCACCCAGAACGCGAACGGTGTTAGTGTTCGCTACTCAGTGAAGGTGATCATGTGATCGTGCGTCTCCGCCCCATATCATTAGTGGATGCTTTCTTGAGAAACAAAAAATTAACATCGCTGGATTACGAGCATCACGCGGCTGGTGCTGCCCCACATCGAACGCCTGTGAGCGAGAAAGAGACGAGACGATCGGACGCTGACAGCGATCTAAATCAACCGAAATATGGGTCTATTTTTACGCTACCTGCTGACGCTGCCGCTGCTGACGGCGGTAACTTTCACTGGAAACGGTACGTGACACTTCTGGGCCGGGGGAGGGCGGAGAAGGCTAATCTTGCCTAGATCATTCGCGTCCGCAGGTGGTGGCACGGGATGGAAAAAGTGCATCCCGAGGGGACCGGCGAACACACGCACTCGAAATGAGGGTTAAAGTGTGTCATTTTTCTGCGGACGGGTTTAGAAACGCCAGCAGCCTCTCACCCACTCGGCTTAACCGCGCGGAAACCGGGAGAGGTTGTGCAGTGCATCCACGCCAATTGCACCGTGGCACGACGACCGTGGGATTTCGTTTTCAACCGGGAACTAAACACCGCCGAGTGGAAAAAACACCTGTTTCCCGGGTGCCGCTTTGGAGGAAGAGAAATGGAAGCCCCACACCGGAAGAGCGACCAACATAACTCTCTTCCTGGCCGAAGTGCATTGGGAATTTGAAGAGTAATAGTCGGGCGATGCGGTGTGAAAAGTCCGCCGATAATTGGACCACGGAGCACACGGGCGAACAGTAGTGTTTGTTTACAATGTTTTGCTACCGCGCGGGATACTCCAAACAACACTGCCTTCCCGTGGACGATGTGTCAAATACACGAAGCAGGCGATGGAGCACAATATACGGGAACGTTTGGGAGAATAAACAGAGCATGGTTTTGTGATAACGTAGAGGAACGTCGGGTTAAAGGAACGTACTTCACGTGAGCTGATGTTTAGTACTAGAAAGGCATGAAAATAGCAGATTTACACGCTTGGACTTTAGCTAAAAATGTGGTCTAATTGCACCAAAAAACCATTAGTTCTACACACAATTTGTTCGTAATAATATTCCTTCGAAGACGTTTCGTTCAACAACCGGCGGAGGTCTAAGCCTAACATTGATGGCTTTCTATGACTTAATGATACCTTTTGTCTTTTGATGAAAGACAATCAGAAAGGTGGACCGGCGAGATCAGATTTGAACTCACGACCTCAGATTGGAGCCTTAGATAGCCGTCAGCAGCCTTATAATCTAAGGTGTGAGATATAAGAAGCCTTCGCCAAATCAGTAACTGGTGTGTTATTTCATAGATATTTCATAGATATCTTAGAATTTGGATTTAACCCTTTGCTCCTTTGGTATGTTTAACTCCTCTATGTTCTCAGAATTTTCGGAGTGAAAAGAATTGGTTCATTATTTCGATCCCGTATATTGCACAAAGTATGACTCACTTTATCGGTTAAACATCGGGCTATCTTTTGACAGTTTCGTTTTCAACATGCTGCTACACATGGTTTAAGAAGATATTTTGGTACGAAATCTACCTCCCAGACCATGTTACGGAAGTTGTAAAAAGAATGCAAGTTTTTTAATTTCATTTTAATCTTATTTATGAAATATTTCATTTTAATTTTATGAAACATTTTTAGCGGCAGAATAATCCACGATCTTGGCACATTGCACCCTGTGAGGCGGAACGCTGGCGCAAAGGGTTTAAATGAATAGAAAACGCATGTACATCTAGAGAAATTTTTAAAGAAGCTTCTTATAGCTATCCAAATATTATTTCTGCTATCGAACTCTTAGCTGTTTGAAGATGATAAATGCAGGCCGCTGTTAGAACTCATCTTTTATTCTACCAACATGGTGGTACAATATTTTCTTTCTCGATCAAACCGTTAGTTGATTTGTGTTGAAAAGTGCTGAATAATGTATAGCGATCACGGTGGAAAAGCAACCACCCCAGAAGGTCAGCAAATGCACCGTTCTACGCTTGCACACGAGCGGTAAGAAGCGAGCCTGGTTCGAAACAGGGATGATGCACAGAAGGAGCCGCAAAACCCAAACAGCTCAAAACCGCGCTCGGCAAAAGTGTTAGGGTAAACGAATAATAATAAAAAAAACACACACACACACCGGCAGCAGCAGCAGCAGCAGCAACGGTAGCGCAAAGATGCGGCACAGCAAACCGGCCCCCAGCTCGTGACCATAATTAATTAATGAATCGTTAAAGTTAAGCGATCGGCAAGCGGAACGGCCGCGTTGTACGAGGCGGGCGGTAGGAAAATGACACTCGCGCAGGAAAACTCGCGCCCATAAAGCATCGCGCAAGAGAAAGAGAAAACTGGTGGTGCTGGGTTGGGCCGCTGGAGGAATATAAATGTAAATCAGACTGGAACCACCACCAGGGGCGCGCTGCTGCTTTCCCGATGCAACGGTATTTATGAAGTTTCCAACGGATTTTTTTTCGCTTCTTCATGCTCGCTCCGTTCGAGGGGAGGGGAGCGAGGAGGAGGGGGAGGAGGATCCCAGAAATGAAAACTGAAAATGGTGACATGGAAAATTGAATTACAAATTCCCTGTCCTACACTATGCGCACACGTACGGAAGAAAGGAAAAAAAGAGCCAACTCGCGCAGTGCTTATTAAAACTGGCTCAAGAAATCAGTGACAGTGGGTGAGAGAAGGTGGATAGGACGCCGGGAGTCACCTGGAGTCAGTTTATCATTATCAACACAAACGGGGCGCAGGAAGAAAAATCGAGAAGTCATTCCTTTTTTCCAACAGCATTCAACTTACTACGAAAGCAGCCTGCCCTCCCCGTCTCGCTCGGTGTGCTATCTATTTCCGGTTTTAATCAAAGTGGTACAAAGAGCGCTAGCAATGCGTCCCTGATCGGCTCCGACCGGCAGGGGTAGTAGCGATGGCGCACGAGCGTGGGCTCGCATTCGATCGGCGAGATTTCTTTATGACCGCTGTCCCCGTCCGCTCGAAAGCCACCGGCCTCAACCGGTGAAGTGATGATGATTTTCCCACGGACATTGGGCGGGTTTGGTGAAGGGCCCTCGGCTGGCGGCAAGCTCCGTAAAGCGTTACGTGACCGGTACGTACGTGTCTGATCCGGAATGATCATGCATTTCGACTACTCGGGACATTGTTTTGATTGTGTTACATTTGAATAACAACAACCGTTGGGCAGCATGTCATAACTGAACGCCCTCGAACGATGGTGTTCTGCTTTCGTTTGCTAGTTCGTTTGCTAGTGTCTCACGGGACATCCAATCCAACAGCTCCTGGGGAGGTAAACGAAGCTCTTTGTGTTTCTTTTGCCGCGGCTCGAAAAGTGGCGATGCCGCATGTGTGCAGCCGCACTGGAGACACCTTGTTGACCCGTCGTAATTACACGTACTGCGCGATCGAACACCGCGCTGACGGTGACGCCGGCTGGAAGACTCTCCTGGACCATCTCTAGCGCCACGGTTATCTAACCACCGAGCCATGGCCTCATCGGACCTGAGAGTATGAGAAAAACGAAACGTTAGCATTCACAGCACACAATTTCTAATCGCTAATGGTGGATCTCATACACACGTGGTTGGAGGTGTGGAGCAGTAGTGTCATGGCGGTAGGCGACCCGTTCTCCTAAGCCGGTACCTGCAAAAAAAGAACATTTTAATCCAATTTCATCTTGAAAACTGCACAGCAAACCTTTGTCCTACCTTTCAGTTGTGAAACCACAAATAAACGATGCGATCGGGTCTGGCGGATATGACACAGAACGCCAGTCAGCCAGATGCACCCGGGTTGATGAGGTGATGCCATTCCGGCTCCCCTATCGGAACCGGTAACGCCCGCTGGTTCTGGTTGGCAGCGTTCACGCAATCGCAACCGGCACGATCTTCTCGCACTCACTTCACAGCGCGATGGATTGGATGTTGAAATGACTGCATCACCACCGAGCGAAGCGCCAAACTCCGGAAGGAAGAGTTACTGTGCGCTCTGGTCAATTAACAGTGCCCCCGTTTGCGATTGCCAAGTGCAGAAACAAAATGAAAATGAAATGAAAGTTAATTATGTTAACTATTCTATTCAAAAACCGAAGCAACCGCTAGTTAACCGATGGTTCTTTTAAAAGGCAAATGAGTTTGCGAAATAGAAATTTGGGAACGGATCTCTTCACGAGCCACCCGCGCGGTTGCGTGTGCTTTCCATCGTGGAACTGCGGCCATAAACGGAGCCCCATGAACTGGGTACGCTTCGAACGCACAATAATCACAATATCTGCTCGGTACAACCTTTTTCCGCACAGTTTCCTCGCTCACCTCACCTTCGCTGCATTCATTCGACGCTCGGTGCGAATTTCTGCTGGAAGAGGAAAAAAATGCCTTTATTTTTCACCAGCGTCGTAACCTCCTTTTACATCGCCGACGCCGATAGCGTAGGCAGCTAAGATTACCGCGTGCATATCGCTCCGTCTTCTCGTTGTTGGGATACAAAGCAAACCCGAAACAGTAGGCATTGGCTTAAGGGCTACCTTCGGAGTTTCGGTTTCGTTTGAAGGTTTTTTCTTTGGCTGATTGTTCCTAATGCCTGTTAGTTGGTGTGTTGGGCAAAATTGGTGGCGCTTGGGAGCCCTATACGCCCACGTACTTATCGTCTGTTATTTCTTTGTTTACTTCCAGCGCACGGAGGCAACCTTGTGAAACGGAGTCTTAAAAACACGGTTCCCTGCTTCGAGGATGGACGATTTTACAGGTCAGTCAGTGCGGGGAGGGAGTTTGCTTAGGTTCGCTTTATCAGGGCTTCGTTTTCCCGACTTTGCCGCTTGTTTCTCCCGGCCGGTGAAGGATGGGCTAGTTCCGGCACCGGCGTTTAGCGAGCGTTGATTTGATAACATGCCCGCGTGAAGCAGATAGCTGCGGGATAGCATTCTTCCCAATCACTTAGATTCACTGTTCTTCTTGCGCAGAAATCCCGAGCGGCCCGAGCACAAGATGTGGACCAACACCGAGTGCGCAAAGTACTATCTCTGTCTCGATGGGGAAGTGTTCGAGTTCAAGTGCTCCGTCGGGCTGCTGTTCGACGTGTCCCGGCAGATTTGCGACTTCAAGCAGAACGTGGACAACTGTGACGTTACCGCAGGTGGGTGAATTTAGGAAGACAATACAATTTAGGGTGCAAAAAACGTTAAATGTGTGGTTGAATTTGACGTTTGGTGCTAAGCAGCATCCTCTCTGATCAACGCGTACTTTGATGCTCCACAGAGGCTCGGGTGCCGAAACCGTTGCTGGAGAACGCGAAGTGTGAGGAGCGTTCGCAGCTGGGCTGTGGAGATGGTACCTGTCTGCCGAATGAGTACTTCTGCGATGGTTCTGTCGACTGTGAGGATGGATCGGACGAGGGCTGGTGCGATGTCGAGAACGATCCAAACGCGGCCGATCCGTGCGATCTGTCCGTGTGCGAGCTGCCGGAGTGCTTCTGTTCGAAGGATGGCACCATCATCCCGGGCCGGTTGGAGCGCTACCACACCCCGCAAATGATACTGCTCACGTTCGACGATGCGATCAACTTCGAGAACTGGGAGCTGTACACGGAGAAGATCTTCACGCCGGCGCGCAAAAACCCGAACGGTTGCCCGATCCGGGCGACATACTTCATCTCGCACCAGTACACGAACTACGCCCAGGTCCAGCGGATGTGGAACGAGGGACACGAGATAGCGGTGCATTCGATAACGCACCGTGGGCCGGAAGAGTGGTGGTCGCGCAATGCCACGATCGAGGATTGGTTCGACGAGATGGTTGGACAGGCGAACATCATCAACCGGTTCGCGAACGTGCGCATGGAGGAGCTGCGTGGGATGCGTGTGCCGTTCCTGCGCGTCGGCTGGAACCGGCAGTTCCTGATGATGAAGGAGTTCGGTTTCGTGTACGACTCGTCGATGGTGGCACCGTTTTCCAATCCCCCGCTGTGGCCGTACACGCTCGACTATAAGATGCCGCACGCATGCAACGGCAACAACCAGTACTGTCCCTCGCGAAGTTATCCGGGCATCTGGGAGCTGGTGATGAATCAGCTCGAGGCGGGCGAGTACACATGCGGTATGGTGGACACCTGTCCGCCGCACATGAACGGTGAGGACGTCTACCGGATGTTTGTGCACAACTTTAAGCGCCATTATCACTCGAACCGGGCACCGCTGGGATTGTACTTTCACTCTACCTGGTTCCGCAAGCAGGAGTATCTCGATGCCTTCCTGGTGAGTGGCTTTTTTTCTGACACTGAAACATAGAAAATATACTGGTTCTTTGTTTTTAAACTTTTTAAACTTTAAACTTTTGCCTTTGAAAATTGTTAAATAATGCTAGTAATGTGTTAAAATCACGAAATGTTTTATGTATGTTACCTGCCAACAGATGGCGCTCTTACTCAATTGAATAATTGAAATTGCATTGATTGAATTTGCTAATACTGGGCGTTAGCTTTATTTGAATGGAAATATTGTTACTGTGCATCCCCTTTCAGAGATTTCTTGACGAGATGGCCAAATATCCGGATGTGTACTTCGTCACCAACCATCAAGCAATTGAGTGGATGCGCAATCCGACCGCCTCCAACCAGCTCGGTCACTTCGAACCGTGGCAGTGCCGCCCGAAACAGCTCGATCCTCAGGAGCAAGCGTGCAATCTGCCCCGTACCTGCAAGCTGCACAGTCGCGTTCTCCAGCAGGACCGATATCTTGCCACCTGTAACGAGTGCCCAGCCCAGTACCCATGGATACGGAACGAGTTCGGACTAGACTGAGCGGGTTTTCCTTTCCCGTTGACGTTTGTCTCTATTGTTTTTTTTTTTAGTAGGTTGGAATTTATTTACACGACGATAACTCAACACCGATTAGAATTTAAGTAGGCAAATGGTTTTTGCTACGGTCGAGCGCACTCGGTCCTTTTTTAATGTATTATCAGTGGCATATTGGATACCTGCTGTTGTTCTTGCTTTACCGTGCTGATCTGTTTAATTTGTTTTATAATTTTAACAACTATTGGTTTTGTCCGGCATGAAATGTCACCGTGAAAGCTGTGCGTGTGCAATGTGACACGAAGAAAAAGAAATTAAGAAACAAAACGATACGATACAATTCGCTCTACGATGTGGAAAAATCGATTCACCTGGATTTGGGAGAAGTTCATACGTAAGCGTACTTAAGATAACATAATAAATTGATCGATTGAACGATCTTCCTTAAGTATCTTCCGATTTGTTCTTTACATTTACTTTCTTCACGCATGACATGCTTCCGGCGGTAACATTCTTGCTCGGGCGTATGGACTGGCAATGTGGCTACAAAACGATATGAAAGAAAGAATGGAAAGTAACGGAATGATAACAGAAGTGATACAATATTAACGAAAAATGCGATGGAAGTTGATAGATGCATGACGATGCCCTTGTAACGAACCATTTGGATAGTAACCAAAAAAAAAACAGTACGTCTTCATCGACACCGGAGCGGACTTTCCCACTTTATCACTGCAAGCAAGCGCAACATGAGTTGGTACACTTGGCCGGTGCTAGCCTTCTTGCGCGATGAATGGATTCTGTATCGATTCCATACCATCCTGCGGACAGATCAACACAACCGACGTTCCGCGGCACACGACCAGCCCGAGATGTCGCGTATCGTCCGCCAACTTGTAATCTTCCGGGTCGCGCAGGAACTCTATCGTGTTGTCCAGCACCAGATTGAGCAGTGGATCGTAGCCTTTCAGCACGCCGGCAGCTTCCCGGCCACCGGAAAACTTCACCCGGATCGTCTTTTCAAGATATTTGCTGAGGTCGAGGATCGATTCCTTTCGCCGCTTCTCTTTGTTATCACCACCTCCGCCTCCGCCGCCACCGCCACCTCCTCCACCACCACCGGTGGAATTACTAGATGCCGCCGACTGTTGCAAAACGGTGCACAGTTAATAGTTTGCACAATGCATATGCAAACGTTTGTTTGCCACCTAACTTACCTTCTTATCGGCCATAATTACGACTGAGAAGATGCAACAAAGTCGCTGGAAAACGTGGAATTATCTGTGAAAATTTGCGTTTGTTTACACCACTGCCGTTTGTGATTTTTGTTGTTGGTTCGATTTTTGAGGTTATATTTTTCGCTGAACTTTCGACTTTCGAATTTTATAGCACGGCCTTAAAGGCTTTTTCTATCCGGCAACTGGAAAAAGGTTTTCTGTTTTTATTCTACTATTTCGCAAATTATAAAACTAACTGTTTTCTATTCTATTTTCTTGATGATTCGATCTAGGGCATTTTATTGTATTTTGTTTCTTGGAGGATAACATTTACATTGTCCGAAATAATGATTATAACATGAATTGATGTAATTCCGTGAGCTATAATGAAACTGGGATTGAATAAATCTGATTATTAAGCTGGTAAACCTGCAATTCAAATTGTAATCCTAACTGTGTATCTTCCTTTGATGCATGTTTAACAATAAACAAACAACATTTCGTCCTAAATTTGATCAACAACAGGCGAATATCCTGCATCCTGTGCCAGGAAGTTTCTCCCGCCACATTGGTATCTTAAGCGCCATCTTCGAAAATGTATCCAAGCTACAGTTTTTTCGAACACGATCTGCCATCTTCATGCCACTATGGGCGATGTGATTGTAGCAAAAGCTCAAAATTTTACCATCATCTTCTAAAATGTTCCTGAAATCATCCTGCATGATGTTTAAGATAACGATTAAACATCACAGATAACAGACGTATATGTTATGGGCATTGAGCATTTGTGTACGTGGAAGGCAATCTGAATTTCGCCTCGATTTGTTATTTAAGTCTGTTCGTGCGACGCTGTTTTTTGT
>JXXA01012864.1:0-10821 GCA_000956255.1 Anopheles punctulatus | reverse complement strand
AATTGACTGAAAATCGGTAATTGAATCATCATCTTAACGATTGATTCCGATGATCAATATTCCTCACCATTGATTCTTGCATTGTTTATCACAAGTTGCACACGATTCCCACAAGTTTGGATTGAATTTGTTTCCTCTCGTTTCATCTGAAGCGGTTTGTTACAAGAAAAATTTATAGATTATACTTAAAAAATCAGAACTTTCTTTAGACGCTTAGTAAGAAATTTTCATTACCAATCGTCAGAAAGGTTTATTTCAGGCCGTTTTTCTTTTGACAAAACTTATTTCGTTTTTCACTTCCTTGAAAATAAGACATAGAACTTGTTAATTTTGATGAGTATTACTTTGAACCATATTTTATTTATTTATTTATTTTGTTGGAACGGCCAGTCTGTGTATCGCTCAGTACTAATACATTACAATTGTTTGCAAAAAGGCATTTCCTCGCTAAATGGGTTTGAAGCACCTCATGCCGGATGGGCTCGGTTGGGTTTTAGAAAAAATGGACGTTTGAAAACCAGGGGAATGCTCTCATTAAATCTATCGCAAAACACATTTCGATCGAAATAATTAAAACGATAAAAACGGTTTTGCGAAGGATTAGGCTCGGAAAACATACTCCCCAAACATTTGCTTCCCGACTTTACGCGAAAACAACACAGCTCTAATGCCGCAGGTAAGGCATGGCATGGTAATTGAATTTATTTCGTAATCCACGGTACCCCCAAAACCATCCCCGGTGTTGAACGTAAAGTGTCGAACAAACATCTACACAAATTGATTACGCGCTCTTATTGCGAGCACTAGGGGTGGTGGCGTTTGATTTTGGAATGGAATTTGATTTTCCTCTCGTGCTGGTCCCCCAAGCAAACAGCGCATCTGGAGTACATTTTACGTCCCAACAGGCACACAGACAGCGGACGCACTTTAAACAGTGACAGCCTAACAAAACAGTGAATACCAGAAGCACGTTTTACGCTCGTTCGTTCGTTCGACTCATGTTATCGGTAGCGAGAACGCCCTCACACTCGCGGGCTCAGTATCAGCGCGAGCGCGGAAGTGACGGACGGACGGACGTGGAAAACATACAATAATGTTCAATTGACGTTGAGGAGACTCCGAGCAGCGTCCAATGCAACAACAATGAATGCTGATTTGTCGCAACAACTCTCAAAGAATGGACCACTATCAGGGTGGGGGAAACGATAAACGAAATCAATCATACTCTCCCCCCACAGTCCAAGTGACATCTCCCGTTCCAATCAATACCACTCCAGACGATTGTGAGATCGAACGATTTTATTATTTGTCCAGTTGAGGACAGATGTCACTGGCAGAGCAGGAGCAATGCTGCCGCGATACGAAAGGACCTGCGCCTATCGATATTTTATTGTGTCTGCACGCTTCCCACCGAAAGGCTATTTGTCTAGCTAAGGAACGATGAGATGATGTTTTATTTGGACCTTTAGTTTGTTCATCGCGACGCTTGCCAAGGACACTGGGAATCGGCATTTTCTCCGAAATTCCGTAGGCAGTAAATCATGGCAAGAACTAATCCACTGTGGATTACGGACGTTCGTTCGGTGCTGCCCGAAAGCCATGGAAATAAAATATCTGCAAGCATCGGATTCACGTGTGAAGGTTTGCCCGACGGTGCGGTCGAAAGACGATTGGTGTTCTTATCTTAATTCACTTTAAACGTTTACCTATCGGTGAGGGGTAGCCGCGTGCACGGCTTACTATGCCTTAGACGTATGCGAAAATATTTTTTTTATAATGAGACAAAATTTTAATGATTTTTTTCTTACTGTATTTCGATGAGTAAATACCTTAAGCGGGTTTTATCATTCCAATTATGATCATAATTTGTGCCGCATAATTAATTTAATCTCACACTCTTCACGTTGAAAACACTAAATACACTTTATTAAAAACGAAAACCTCATTTCAATAGAGTACTTGTAACACGTCTTTTATTTGTACAAAAATAGATGCTAAGATCTTCAATACGTATTTCAACGTAGAATAACTTTTAAACCGAATTTTTTTAGATACCGAAATTTACAAGACAAATTCAACTATATTATTGGAATAGGTATGGAATTACATTCTGGAGTTGGCTGTTGCAAATATTACAAATCCGAATTTCGCAATTGAAGCATGTGGTGATTTGGACATTTATTTTAAAAACGATTAACATTCTCACCATCGCATGATTCAAAATTAGAAAATAATCTCCGCCACAACCGGAACAGTTGAATCATAATCTCTTGACCGGCTCAGCCCGTCCAGCAAACAATTATCAGCCCGTAAATAAAGAGACATATTCCCCGAGGAAAGATAATCGAACCTGTGTAGCAGGCTCTTTTTTATCATGTTTAATGAACTGATTGCAGAGAACACCCCGGCGGAGGTATTTGTTTCTTGCGTAATGCGTGAGAAGCGTGCCGAGCGGGCGCTACCTCTTGCGCTATCAGCGAACGAAGATCAGTTCCTCAGTTTGGCCGCAGGGAGGGTGTGCACTGAGACAGAGAGAGAGAGAGAGAGAGAGAGAGAGAAAGAGAGAGGGACGAAGCAGTTAGGTGAAAAAAGGTTGGCCGATGTGCAAAAGTTGCCCTTCGAGCAGACCGCGCGGTCAGTAGCAGCGACGTGCTGGCTCGAGATCGTACCGTTTTTTCCCCCTGTTGCGTATGCGCGCGCGCGAACGCCGATGTCGTCTGTGTTCTGGACATGCTGGAGATCGATTTTCAGTGAGAAAATGTGCTTATTCAAATAAAAGTGTGCGTGAGGGTGAATTTATTGTGATTTAATAACGTATTTTCAATTATTATTTAACAGAATAACAAATTTATCGGGCTAGTGCCGAGTGTGTAAAACTTGAACGATCGTCACGGAAGTGAGAACTAGTGGAAGTGATTAGAAGTTTGCTATTAAATCCACCATCTTGTTGGTGCTTGAAGGAACGTAACCAGCGAGCATCCTCACCATGAGCCGACGGGACAATAATGTGAGGAAGTTGTCCTTCCTGGGATTCCACACCAAGGAGGTAAGTGCGAATGAAAAAACCCAAATTTGAGCTATAAATAAAATCGGCAACGGGCTTCTCAGCGTACCGATTCCTGTTACCAGGTACCGATGTAACTTTCACCGGTTCAAGATACCGGGTTTTGAGATAAAAGACAGCGCGACAGGTTGCCAAAAAATGAACACTTATCACCAGGCAGCAGAGTCGATAAGTGAATTCGATTAATTTCCCAGTGCATTCGCAGTTGCTCGATAAGAAATGGTTACAAGATGGATACGATTTCATTAACCGGCGTGTGCAGTTGAACCATTTTTTGCATAAGTTTTACGATAAAAATAAAACCCGCAACGGATTATAATACCCAATACCATCCTATGCTTGAGGACGTTTTTGGGGACAGCATTATTTTGAAGCAAATAGTCCGCTCCATTCTCGCGGGACATGCTCTGTGGCACAATCGTAAAGATAAACGATGTGCGTAAGAGTTCCGTAAGAGCCTCAGTCTAATTCCGGTGCGTTATCTGTTTGGCTAAGTGTAATTTAAGTTCACACAACCCTTGCTTGGAGATGTTGCCTTACCTTGCTGGTTTTATGATCGAGCGTGATACTGGTTTTTGTTATCGTTGGTTTAGTCGAAACGCAGAGAACAATGTACCATAAATGTAGCATAATAGGCGCTGGATAGTTGCCTAAAGTCGAACAGGAGCTGTGTGCTGGAAGTATAATTTTGAGTGTATGTACCACAATATGGTTGTGTGAGTTGCTGTACCAAAAACCGGTGCTTTTTACTTTTTCAGCTTTTGATTGGAAAGCTTAGGCTCGGAAATGGCAGGAAATAGAGGGAAGGATATAGAAAAAGGAAATAGTAGAAAAATACACCCATCCATCCTTGGATTTGTATCTTGAATTCAGATTTTTACTGATCTTGAGTACATTTAGTTATTGTCCTTATCTTATATCTATCACTTTACCAAACTCTTTCTTTTTTCATATTTATAAAAAAAACACAGCATATAGATCGAGATAAAATTGTACGAATGAAATATTATAAATTGCTGAAACTTTGAATTGAAAAATAGTTTTTGCAGATCTGAATACTTTTTTACTGGTTGAATAAAATATTTGTTCATAATGATGAGCGATTGTTACAATAGGTCTTCTGTTGCATAAATTGAAACTCATTACTGGATAATCCAAAACCCAATAATCGAAGGCTCTTTAACACATTTTGAATGCTACAATGCGCTCAGCTGTGTCCTGTACCTTTGCAACGACTAGCATAAAAAAGCTCTATTAATCATATAATTATATCACTTATAAGTGTTTTGCATGTTTTCTTAGGCATGCTTTTATTCTAAATGATAATTGTCACATAACTGTTGATTGATTATGCTTATTTAGTCTTAGTATTTAGTATTTTAAATACTGAAAAAAAGTGAAAGTCATTGGACATTTTGCTTTCCCATTCGACCATTCACACGTATTTATCTTTCTGATCAAAAATGACTTGCTAATACTATTTTTATTTTCGCTCCAAAATCAATCTCTTGAACCCTTGGAAAGCGCGATTACACACAAAGAATTACCTTGGATTATCGAAAACCATCCGCTGGGTTGAGCAATTATCACCCAATCGTACGCTTGACAAGCGATTACACGTGATTTACAGCTACTACTAGCATCATTTCCAACCGTGATAAGATATTCCGTTCGGAATGAACTAGTGACGAATTTGTTACATTTATTATGCTTAACATCATCACTTCACTTCACATCGTATCGCGCGCATCATAGACTCAAACGGATACCGAACGAGCCATTCCTGAGTCGGTTCTTTTTTTTTGTACCGATGTCTTTCAAATGCACCTATCTGCATATCGATTGATTTTTAGTTTACGATGGAATGTAGGCGTGTGCAAGTGTTCCGGTCAGCGCCAGCGAAAATGTGCCGCGACGTGGAAATCGATCTGAAGCGTAAAATGCACACGACGACCGTATGCGCCTTCCATGGGTGGGAGAGGAAATTCACCTAGGTGTGACTCACACGCGTTGTCGGGCGGCATACGATTACCGTGTTACAGGGTGGTTAATATGAATATGCATGAAATATGCAGCAAAATGTTTTCCTAAAAAATGTTTACCCACAATCTTCCAATTACAATTACGCGTTAAATAGCGAGCACGATGCTTTTTTAAAACAATTTTTAGGTTCATTTTTTAAATTTAGTTGCTACACCATGTTCCCACGCTCTTGCCGGGAGGGTTCAGCTAAAACAGCGTAACGAGACAGCGGACACATCCACGTGCTTTCCGCATCGCGTCGTTGCTGGAGGCTCGCTGGGTGGCTCGATTTGCGTTCCGCACCATATCGTGCCGGTCCCGATACGTCCAACCAGTCGATGTGCAACAGTTTTGCCGGGCGGAAACGCAGCGTCAAACGACATGTTCGACCGAGGAGTGTATGTAATTGGATACTCGAGTGGGTGCTATTGTGCGGTGCAAGTTTAGGCGAAACATTCTTGTAAAATGCAATAGACGAATAGAAAATCTAAAGAGCTCATGTCAAATATGTGAAGTGTTTTGTAAAATTAAATGAACGCCAGTAATATTCAGCTTGTGCATGGTTCATGGCATGATTCAAAAGCAACAAAAACATGAGCAGAATAATTCCCATCTTGACGTTCAAAGTCAAGGGATTCCTGGTAGGTAGTGTTTGGCCTGGTGCACCCTGGAAAATCTTTTATATAAGTTCTGCCAAATTAAATCATCGAATTTGTTTTATTTGTTTTTTTGCTCGACGAATCTTTACGATCATTTCTTCTTGGGGATTTTCGGTATTTTACACTGAATGTATATAACAACCACTTTAACGTTTGTTGATGGTTAGTAAAAATCAGAGAACAACCATGAGGGAGGTTTAAAAACATTATGGAATTATAGCTTTAATTTGACCCAATTTATAATTCAATCAATTAATTTTGTGGAGTTCACACAAGTGGAAATTATTTTTATTATTCTCGACAAGCATTCTTCTGTTTGAACCTTTCGACGATAATCGGCAAAGGTCTTTGCATCCAGGAATATTATTTTTATTGTAGTTTGAATGCAGTAAATATTTAAAACTTTCAATTCCTATAGCTAGTGGAACGATATTGTTTGTAACAGAAGCAGTAATGACGATAGAAATCCTCACTATCTTTGTAAATGACAACAAAAGCCTTCTAGGTAACAATGAGCACTGTCGTTATCACACCGTGTGGCTATTTGGCCAATTTTGCTAAAGTGGTAAATAAATTTAATTTATTAAAGGATTTTTTGGGTAGACAAAATAATAAAACTGGAAATTGTAATCCATCCACAGTTTGATTTTAACTACGGTTTTAGGTATAAAAAAAAAAACTTTGCGAGACTGTTGATGTTCGCCTCTTATCAATTGCGTTGCATAATAGTAATGGTCAAAGCATTGTCACACCATTGTGCCAAATCAATTGTCTAATGAGTTTCCGTCTCGCGAAAACTGGTAAGAAACCCTATCAATCATGTGCGAACCCGATTTCGGGCCTGACAAAATCTATTCAAATTATCGACAAAACATTAGGCGCCTCCATATGCGGAGCCACGTGCTCACGGTGAGTATGCGTTCTAATGAGTGATAAGTAATCTTAATGCATATAACACCTCCCTGTTTGCATAAAACGTGCTATCATTAGTCGACGTCTTTGTTGCAGCCGAAACGCGAACGTGAACGAACGCTCTGCTCGCTGGACGACGTGTGCGCCCTTGAAGAGCGTTCGAGCTGCAGCAGTGATAAATGCGATTGCACTTGACCTCGGGCAAGCGAAACTATCGATCCGCCACCGTTCGACCACTCTAATCACCTGGCGAGTTTGTTGCCATTGCCCCGCATTAGTCGTTATGGCGAATCATAAATATATTCTGCATTTACTTCGGAAATCGAAGCAGAAGAACAGCAGAACTGCAGAAAGCATTAAATCGCTTGTGGTACGGCACTGTCCAATGAACGAATGGCAAGTTCCACACAGAAAGGTGTGTGTGTGTGTGGTCTAGTAGCCTTGGAGTCGACGACGCACAACATGATGTGCGATTTCAAAAGAAGAGAAGCCAACTCCAACAACAAAGCCGCTGAAACAGAAAACTTTCCATCCTTTTTTTTTATGGATAGGCTTCATCGCGTCGTCTCGTCACAGACACTTTTAGTAACGTTCAATATTTACCTACCCCGGAACAGAACTCGGTACCTTAAAATAGAAACTGTTCTTCCCCAGCTCCACCGCCCATAATTAAAGACACTTGGTGTGCGGTGAAACACAGAGGGGCGAGCCCCAAAATAGAGCCCCTTGTTGTGTGCTCTTCTTCTCAGCGTATATCCGATGCCGGGTTTCGTACCTAGGTGACAAACGATACGTCACCGAAACGTAACAGCAGCCACCATCGATGGAACTTTTATCGGTGGGAACTGGAACTGGCTTTCATGATACAAGGTACACACACACACATGCACAGCAGCCATTACAGCGAAAAACGTTACTCAATTAGCGAAATTAACATTTCGTGATGCATCCGATTGGTGGTCACGTGTATTTCGGCGGTATGCCCCAACCAGATCGTGGGCCTTAGCAGCAGCAGCAGCGACCGGGGCAGCATTGCTGGTAACACTCACGTCCTTGCCGGCACGGGATTGATCCAACGATCATTTCGGTTCCGGGGCTCAACGGGACAAGATCAGTGCGCTGCAAAAACCTCCCAGCGAAGGTGTGCTTCCATTTGGTCGTAGTGAACAGAAAAGTTAGTGCTACAATCGACAACATTTGAAAGAAGAGATGAACCGTCTCCTGACCATTGCTACCGTCGATGGGTCCTTCAGAAGGACGGTACCGTGGAGCATGCGAGAGAACTACAGACCGATCGTAAGTTGCGAAAATTACTTTCACTTCGCCCCATTCGCGAAACTGCTTACCAGCGCATCCAATTATCGCGTATATGTGTGTGTGTGTGTTTAGTTCTGTTCTATTCTGTGTGTGATGGAAAAACTCATTAGCCCCTCGGTCGCGACCGGCTCTTCGACGACGTCCGCTGACTGGTGCGTCCGCTTCCAGCAGCTTTCGGAGAAGATTTTATTATTGACATGGTTCGATGCTGGTTTCATCATGCTTTCACCGATGAAAGCCGAATCGAGCTTGGTGACAGAGTGGCTGCGAAACAATGCATACTAGATCGCAAACTCGGGCACGTACCAGGGTCGCAATAGCTCCAGCCAGTTAGCCGGTAGATTCCGCCAGCTAACCGTCCGCTATGATTGATGGATTGTTTCAATAAGTGAAGCACATAGCGCACCGAGTGATGTGTCAATGTGTCTTCTCCGTGTTGTGCTTTTGTGTGCGGTAATGGAAGTTTCTTGTTTTCGCTCAACAATACCGTGCGGTGGTATGGACACGTAGTGAATGATAAAGATCATTCTATTTGTGGTGGATACAAACATGTTGTAGGAAAACACCAAGCGCATATTTTATTTATTTATTTTCAGCTTTGTAGTTAAAACTATAACTATTAGAATGACTAAAATATTTTCTATTACTATTAGTTACTGACTATTAGTTACTATTTATTTCACAGTATTAAACTCAATCAAACAAAGATATAGGTTTACAATGAAGATACTAAAACCAGTACGAGGATATATACAACTTATTATAAGAGCTCATTTTAAACTATCAGGTAGCCAATGGTCTAATAACGAACAGGCAATAGCAAAGCAACTATTTTTCAATTACAATTTGTAATAAAAAAAAAGTTTAAAAAACACTACAATTCAAACAAATGTGCACGAAATTAAATAATGTATCAAATGGTGGACCACAACAAAACGGATAACACACTCACCGACAACTCTCAACAAAGTTGTGAAAACAAAGCTGACCTGTAAAGTACACCCACATCCCTTCCCCTAGAAAAAGAAAATCCAATATGTATCAGCTGTGCCTGTATGTGAAAAGCTTTACCCTTCCTGAGCACGGAAATCTCTAATTGCAGAAAACAACGTGAAAAAAAACCCGCCCGCTGCTATCCCGCGGCGTGAGCGACCGCATCTCACCAGCAGCACCAGCACGTACTCACTTTCCCTTTCCACCGTCATTCAACGGTTTCCTTGACCATCGCCACGGGTTGTGCTATTGCCCCAGATAGCTGTCGGTGGGAAAATCGAGCACTTTCCTCGCGCCATGCCTGGCGCGCTCACAAACACTGAACTTCGAGTGCGCGAGCGAGAGACGCCCGTGAAACTGAGGCGGAAATCGGGGTAAACTTGCGGTTGCTCACACATGGACGGCAAACGGCAAGAGGACGTGGGGATTATTGGCAAATATTAAACAAACAAAATAAAAACACCCCTTATACCCTCTAACTTGGTGGAGATGTGCTTGAGTGTGTAGCGAAAAATTGTGAACCCGCTTTTGCGCTCTCGTTCACGCTCTTTGCTCACTTGCTCCTCACCAGCTCGGTTCGGTTCTCAGCTGTCAGTGAGTCAGTTTCTCACTCACTCATTTTTCTGCTAAGCTCAGGGGCGAAGCTTATGGCGCTCACTGTTTTGCGTTTCTCAGTACTGGAAGAAGACGCGCCCTTGAAAACGGGAGTTTCACCTACAGTTGGTCGCATTATTTAGCAAAGATTTAGTGATAATTTTTATTATAAAAAATTAAAACAGAAGAAAGTGTGTAAAAAACAAAACCTCGCGTTTGATATTGAAGGATTGTCAAAAAAAAAACAAATGTTAAAAACACCCACCAACTGCTAGTGTTACAAAACAGATGGTTACTGTAGCTATGTGGACATCATCTCTTCTCGTCCGTTCGCTCTCTCTTGTGCGATTTTTATCAACGAATATCCTCGTGGTCTTCAAGTGCACCTTCAAGCCCCGTCTTTCCTCCACTCCTCAGCACGATGCATCCTTCAGGCAATGAATAAAAACCGAGACCCTGCAAGCGAGCAGTCTGGCAAGGTGGGGGGGAAAAGTTGTCAAAACAGTAGCGCACCCGTCTCTCAAGCACAACGGAGAGTATCGGTGCCTCTCGAGGAAATCTGGAGAGTTTTCCGATGCGATAAATAGATTTCCCTAACGCCCGGAGCCGGGACTGAGATGTAGGTCGAGTTTTTGGCCGCGCGAGCTCAGATGTGCCTGGAACCTTCACGTGGAAGCATCGGCAGCTTCGCATCCGGTACGCAGGTTGTGTTCACCTGGATCTCTTTTTGTTCTGGCAGGAGGTGTAAAATGAGCGAAGCGATTCAAGGAAAACTTTCGAGCCACGAACGCCTTCAGTTTTAAGTGTTTCCTGTGCATTCGCGCTTGTTATGGTTACGTTTTGACGACATGCAAAGTGTGCTTTAAAGTGAAGACATATTCTGAAATTGGTGAAAAAACAGTCAAAGTGAAGCCACCGATGTGATGAGAAGATTGTGAAACCGATTCTATTCCCCAAGCTCATATGTTGTTCCAATGTGAGAGATTAAATGCTCCTTCATCTGCTCCGGTCCCCGTTGTTGCGTGTTTGTGTGTCTTTGTTTTCTTTTTTTGTCATACTTTTCCAAGCCCTTGGACTTAAAATCAATCCCTTTTTTTGCAACCTAACCCCGACGACCTCGGTGACGTCCGGCGGCGGGTGACGTTAGTGTTCTAAATAACGAAAAAAAAAACCCAAAATCTCACACGATAGAATGAGAGCGTGTGCGTGACCCCCGGCATCAAACAAAATATTTGCGGTAAAAAGGTTCTATTTTCGATT
>JXXA01012862.1:0-19149 GCA_000956255.1 Anopheles punctulatus | reverse complement strand
TGCGGTGTGCCCGAGGTCGGTGAAATCGGTGCAATTTTTACCGTGAAAGGTTAAATTCTAATGACCATCGTGAAACCGGAACGGAGCATACATTGTACGCGGGTCGGAGGATCGTGTGACATTTTCGACCGGCAGGTCCCAGCTATTTCCTACATGAGCCGACCGGTTGTGGTCTATTGTTGGACAAAACGCTATTAAAGGAATGTAGTGTGTTTCATCGATGTAGCAGCAACAGTAGTTCGGAAAATTATCTTCCAAAAAGAGAAAGTAATGGTTGCTATTCGTTCGATTTTTATGTGTGCTGGCAAAGTCACCATGTAGATTACGGCTAGCGTAACGAAGAAGACGAAGAACGTCATCATGAGCTATTCATTCGATGTGTGTGGTTGGTAGATCGAAGATGAACCGAAGCCTATCGTGCCACCGGCCGGCGCGAGGTCATTGTACAGCTTCAATTTATTCCACTTTTATGGTGTACCGCAATTAGTTTGGGCAATGTTGTGCCTGCCATTGAATTATTGACTCGTGCACTAACGTGGCCCGTCGAATTACTGGTGATTTGGACAGAATTTTGAGTATTAATAATGGGCCACATAAAATATACCTGTTTTTTTCATTTATTAAAATAATATTATAATTTACATCAACACAAACTAATCAAATAATTTGCATTGTTTGTTGCGCAGTTATTTGTAGGCAATGTTTAAAAGCGCAATCATGCAATCGCTAAAATTGTGTATAAGATCATTTCGTATTTTCGTCAAAACAGTCTCTTTTGGGAGTTGATTTTATCCAACTAGGTCTAAATGAGCGACTTTTTGCTGGTGTGTTGCTAATTCATCATTGAATGGATAAAAAGTGAAACAAGTGGATAAAGAATGAGAAAAATTTTTAGTTTGTCTCTTAATTCTCAGTACCTGTCAGTTAAACAAATTTTAACATTTACAATGATACATAAACATTGCACATTGGGCTTTTACGAATAAAATATTATAAAATAGTCATATATATTGCGGACCAATATTGTTTTCTATCTATTTTTAAAACGTAGTTTCTCCATAATCGGTTTTATCGATTTACCTCCACAGCAGGATAAGGCAGAAAGAATTGCACCATACATTAGAGGCGCCTTACCTTGAGTATTATCGTAGACCAATATTTCGTTTTTATTAATGAGGAGCAAAGATGATTGCAGTAAAAAACAGAACCAGGTTTTGAGATTAAATATCGCGATGCAAACATACTTTAGTCTGTTGAAAATTGGACAGTCCATACTGGACTGGACTGAAAAAATATGTTTTAAATTAGTTTAATATGTTTTGAAAACAGCTTTTCGTATCTGAGGTACTCCGTGAATACAAATGTTCACAGATCACAGATTTTTTGAAGAGTACAAAATCAAAATATTGTCCTACAAAGTCGTTGAATCTCCAAATATGTAAGAAATTGATGTTGTTTCATTTGAAGTTCAAAACGTTTGTTTTAGAAGCTCCCCATAAAATGATTACAATCAACCATTTGCGCATCGGGACGAGGTTTCGCGACCCAAAAGAATGTAATGTAGCCAATAACTCACCCTCTCCGGTCGTTGCTCATTCGCATCAGTCTTTTGTTGTTGTAGATGGCACGTGGTGCGCTGATCCACGTGTAAATATTACGCGATTGCTGTTGCTGCTGCTGCTCCTGTTGCTGTTGCGTTTGTGAGCGTGCGTGTTTGTTCCATTTGGCGTCGTGTTTCTGTGCGTTCGACGCGCCGTGACGGTGATGATGGGGATGATCGGGAAAGTTGGGCTCCAGCAGCTGGGTAACTTCCTGCTTGCCGATAACGCCCGGTGGGCCACACTTCTTTGGCGCCACGAGCGGCGCGGGGCACGTTGGCATGGTCACGTGTCGCAGCGGGTTGTTGGTTTTGGAAAACTGGTTGACACTAAAGTTTCACTGCGAACTTTTCGCGCTCACACTCAACACCTGTTCTTGTGACAATGGCGGGAGGGCGTATGGAAAATAATTCTGTAACGCTCTACCGATGCCAAGGTTTCCTAATGTTTCCGCTTTCTTTGTGTTCGGCCAGGGTCAAACTCCCTGCGAGCAAACAGGAAGGCAAAAATGAACAGCGCACATTACTTGTGGAAATGTTTCAACGGATTGCTAAACGTAGTAGCCACGGATTTGAAGACAAAGCACAAATGCACCATTTTACCCGCTTGCACGAACGATTAGAAATGCCCGACGTTTGCGATTTTCCCGTGGGAGCACCGAGGGGAGGGGGGACGCAATAAATAATTGTTACACTTGAAAACTATGCGCAACGTCACAAAGGGCATATGCAAATTGGCTCGGAAGACTTTATTTGCACGAGGAAGAGGACGAACACATGCCAACTAGGAGTATGCAGTTTGTGCAACTATTTGGAGCGTAAATGAACACGTATAATTGTTATTTTCTGTGTAAAATCACACGTTACCCTATTTTTTTCACACTCACACACACACGGACCGTTTCTGTTTTTCACTTCAAAGAATTTCAATAAATTTTGGATCCCCGTCAGCAGTTTATTAATATATTTAACGACACCTACAAACTACACCGTGGAGCGTTCTGTTGGCTAAACTGATACGAAAATAGCAATCTAATCTTTTGCGAAATTTTCGCTTCCGTTTACTGCGGGTGCACGATTTTCAACTACTCATTTCACCGATTTTGTTGTTTGTAAACGGTGTATGCTTCCTTCGACCGAACACCATAGCAACGGAAGGAGGGTGAAGTGCAACTCATCGCGGAGCGGAGGGAGCGCGACTTCGTGGCGTTGTTGCGAAGCGTCCTAGAGTTGTTTGTTGTTCGCGCCATTTTTCGAAGGAACGCGAGGTTGTTTTGGACGCCGCATGCTCCCGAAGGTGTTCTTATCCCTGCTTGAATCATTGCAAGTTTTAACGCAACGTGTTTGTATTTTTGTCTGTTTTTACAGGGGTTTTCAGTTCTGTCGAGGTTTACAGGGCATGCGTAGAATTAATCGGAATGTTTTCATATTTTAAAACATGTTTTGCTTTTGTTGTTATCGCAAAGTTATCCAAAGCATATCGAAAAATGCTAGTTATTGTCAGTATTTTTAATTCCCATTTATTTGTTTACCCTATTTGTTTACTTATTTCCCATACTATAAAGAGTCCAGAGTCATTACATCATAATTATTACAAAATAAATAGACACATTCGAAAAAAGGATAGGTTATTCTTACCCACACTATTTAATCCGATACATTTCCCTGCGTATTAAAGCACCTTTTAAAATTTCCTATAAATAAATTAATTTTAAAATATAAAATGGCAGTGCTGCCCCACCTTTCGGTCAAAAGTGGAACTAATAGTGGGGAGAGGTTTCCAAGTTCACCTGCAGGTAGCGCTACTAACTGGCAGTTTGAATTTTTAGTTTTATACCGTTGGTTGGTGTATTGCGAAAGTGTAATTAATTTTGTGTGTATTATTTTAACATAAAATAAAACAACCATCATTTCGTGATAAGGTTTTTACTAAAAATTCTACACATTTGAATGTTATATTCTAGATACATATACACATGTGTAATGCAACTATTTTCCAAACAGTGTAACTAACTGGGGTTAAATATGAGAAACAAAATGCTTTACCAAAATAGTGCGTTCCTGTTCTAAACCTCGTAATCAACATTTCAAATAAGTAAATCAAAAGAAAGATGGCTCATAGATTGAAAACTTTCACACGGTTCCCTGCCAGACTGCTATTAGGTGCATCAATTAGGTACCTAGAATGTTGAATGTGGCATTACCTAACTGGAGCGACCAAAATGAATCCGTACCATAATCAGATATAAAGTTAATCAAACGTTCGATTTCTAAAAAAGTCCATTTTTAATCACTGATCGCAGTGCAGTACACACGATCTAGGCAACAGTTTACACTTTCGATAAGTGTACACACAACTCGTGCGCTTCGTGCCATCCTCCAAAACAGAACCATTCCAAAAATCTCACTTGCGCCCGGCTGACCTTTTCCCCATTAACCTCCGCACCTTCGGTGCACACTCCGGACTGGCTAAAACCCCTGGTGCAGAAAAAAAACCCTCCGTCCCGTGGGTCTGTTAACGACGTGTGACTTTTTAGATCAATCGTGAACGTTCGGTCTGGGCTGGCCGATCATGCCCGTGTGTGCTGGAGACCCCACTTGGAAAATATCATATCCAACCGCAAGGACAGCAACGTGGTGCCAACGGGGGGAAGCGGGATGTAGTTTTTCGCATGGAGTTGTTTTTGCGCGAGTACGTTCGTGCGCGAAACATGCAACACGGGCACGAAATCCAAATAAGAATTAAACATTGTCCATTCGTCGCCTGCGTGCAACAGCAGCAGTACCGGCACCAGCCACCAGCTAGTTCCTTCGGGCGCGCGCTCAATATTAGGAGCATTATGCTGCCACTGGTTGGGTGAAAGGGAGGGAGGGGAATGAAAGCCACGAACGACATAAAACACATGATATTGTAATTCGGTAGCAAGAAACAATTGCTACGATTATTTTCCTTTCCCCGTTTACAGAAGCCTCCATGAATTGATTGTTTTCGGTCATTCTGAATACATAAAGTGGGGTGCAAAAAAAAAAACAATCCTTTTGTCGATCGTGGCGCATGTTGGTGTAGATGTGTGTGCCTCGAATCAACTGTTCTCAGCTTCTGTATGACTTGTAAGGCATGTGAAGTTATGAAGATTTCGTGCAATATTACAACAGGCTCGATGTCTCATAGGCTAATACCATAACCTCCATAATGGAGTCTATATGCTGTAAATGTTTGAAAGTGGATTAAAAAATAGAAAAAAAGTTTTCAAATTCAAAAATCGTTATTGCGAATTTTGCGCAGAAATTTAGCTAGATCTTTACTATATTTGCGTGTTACCGTATTGTCCATTTTCCATTATCAATAGTCTATCGTGGAATGTCGAAGTCGGGAAGAAACTCTTCTACGTACGGAGCACCGAAACGCACGGAAGTTTTATCGGTCCGTTTCTTTCCGCGCGATGACGATTGCCAACCCATAGTCGCAATGTCGTTGTCGGTGGTCAGCACAATAAAGTGTAACCGCACACTTTCCCTCAACCATCCCCATCCCCGGAGGGTTGCACGGTTTTTGCACATCACGGTAGCGGGGTCCAGGTCACGCAGTGCTATTTCGTGAACATTATCGCAAACCGGCCGGGAAGCGCTACTGGAAAATACCGGTAGCACATTTATAATAGTCGACAAGTATCCAAATATGAATACGATTGTCCGCTGGCGTCCCCGTTGGCGCGGGTTTCGTGTCCAGCGACGCGGCGTCCGAGTTCGGGTCAAGGCAGAAGAGGCAGAGCCACCGAGTGAATTCCGTCTGGCGGACGGGCCCGGGACAGTCGGGTAATGATGAAACGAAATGGATCGCGCTCCTGTGTGTGTGTGTGTTTTTTGTTTAATCGTCTCCGTACCGTTTGCATCCGCGTGTGTGTTCAAATGCGTTTCCCTGTTGGTACCGGGGAACAGTCTTTCTTGGGTATAAAATAGCTTTGGAGAAAATTATGTGGCAAGGTACAGGAAGACAAAGCCGTGTGGACGAAAGCTTTGGAGGGTTTTCGGTCACGATTTTTTGGCCTGGTGTTTTGCTCACATGGAGGAGTGAGCGTTCGGTGGGCTGTGGGCGCTTGGACGGTGGATAGGTATTATTGGAAGTAGAGCAGTGAAACGTTGTACATTTGGTCAATATTGGTACTGTTTGATTCGAAACATGCAGCGGAACACTGGTACACAAAGGAGCTGCAAGTTTTTTGAACCTTCCAGATGAATATTTTCTTCTTAGCTCAGATAACGTTCCACCGAACCGAATTCACATCACAAGAAAAGTGTCTTAAATAGCATATATGATGTGTGATAGCACATGTATTTTTAAAAGAAACCAAGAATTACATGTACTTTACTTATCAATTAAATTGTCTTATAAGTAATCGTATCATTTCACCTCATATCTTTTTCACACGATTTAGTCATTCCATACATGGGGTGCATAAAAATACAGTAAAATCCATTCACTTCATGTTTCAAAAACAATTCTCGAAGAATTAATTTAAACTTTAATAGTAGGGAAATACTGAAGAATGTTTAAGCTGTTTAAGAAGGAGAAGCTGAGTGTTTCGAAATGGGTGACATGAATCATCTTCGGAATTGGAATCAAATTTACGTTCCAAATTAGACCCAAACTACAGACCCTTATGTGTAACGAATAAAAAAGTGAGAAGGACGTGCTTTGATAGTTTATCTACTGTTGATCTTACTCATCGCTTGCATAAAAATGCATCTCTGTCTAAATGTTGGTGCTTTTTAGTAATTTTTAAAATAACGTAGTAATACGAAATTTTGCATGTGAACTCCTTCCATTTCTCCCACAGGATGTGCAAAAAATACTTCAAAAAAGTAGTGCCTTGTAGATTGATACATCCAAAGAAGTCGTTTAGAATCGTTTAAAGAAATGATTCTCAAACATAAAAGGTCTCACGTTAGCCTAATAATTCCAGCAAGGTGGTAACTAAAGCTGGCTCATTAACCCGTGTTAACTGCCGGGTGACGTGACGCTGGTTTTACCCGTGATGCAAAAACACACAAAAATCGTTGCCATCGTGCCCACAGCCGAGGCGTAAAGCTTAATTCCGAGCGATCCCGCAGCTCCACTCGCGAGCGAAGCGAAACAACTGATGACTTTTGCAGGAATCGGCGGCTGCAGCATGTTCCAAGGTGAAAATCCACCACCGCTCCGGCAATCGCTCCAGGCATGCGGGCAACCGTAAGTAGTACTAATTACACGAAACTTCGCCAGCTCATTACGGCGTTCCGTGTGGGGACAAGCGGCGAAGCGAGCGCGAAAAGAAACGCTCCCAGCGGGCACACCACGATGATCAAGCTGCGAGCTTCAAGAGCCGAAAGCGCGATCGCGCGTGCGCTCCGCCATTGACGCTGAGATCATCTCGCGCTGATCTCGGTGGAGACAGGGGCACAGCACGACAGGCCCGACACGAGCATGAGGCGGTGGTGTCGCCCAGTGCTTGTGGTATCGTTTCGGTCTGGACCGAACATTTGGTCAGTCGGAAATTAAGATGTTTGCCGGATGATTTGCGGTGCGCACATTTCGTGAATGTCCGGCTACCGTCCAGCTGGGGGCAGGCCGGTAATTTATCAGATTTTGCTACCCCGGCACGGTTGCCGTGGCAAGGTCGTGTCGGGAAGCGTGATTTCGGTTGTCGCTGCCATTAGCCAGCCAGGGCCGCGTGTCCTATGGCGGCCGTTTCCGTGCATACCGCCGCTTGCTCACACTCGCACTCGCACATACCTCCTGCACTCATTAGATTTGCGGTATCGCAGATTTTCACATCGGTTTTCTTCGTGACGCCGGCTGCCCATCGCGGTGATCAGCGAGCGTGGCGAATAGCTGCCCGGGCACACTGGCAGCCAATGTGCACCCGAACCCTCTGCCCAATGGGGTCAGCGTCGGGTTGGATCGTCGCCAGGTGATAGCGGGTAATTAACACGATTTTTTGATTTTAATTATGTTGTACCGCTTTCGCATGCAGGCGCGCAAGAGTGCGCAAACCATGCAAAAGCGGCTGACTGGATGGCCTTTTCACGAAACGCGGCATCGTGAACATGAAAGCACATGGTAGCGTATACGGTAGCGTACGATAGCGCCTTTAATCGTTGCGTTTACGACTAAAAGTGTATCGCAGCATTTGACGGTACCCGATGATGGGAGTGTTTCTTCTACGAACCATTCCTTTTGCTATGACTGCTATGACGCTTTTAACCAATAAAATTGCCTCTATGTGGCTTAATTTATTGCATAAGACTTCGACAAAAATTATTTAAAAATATCAAATATTGTATCACATAAAAATAATTATTAAAGATTAAAGTTTAATCTAAAACACTAAATCGCACATCTGAATTTTCTTTACATCTTTTTCCATATCTTTTGTTGTGGCTTTCACGAATCATTGGATCAAAATTGCTTATCAAAATGATTAAAGAGTTCCAGAAGCAGCCTTTGTGCTTAACTTATGCCAGATACCATTGATTCTATGATTATTTACCTAGTCTGGCCTGTGATTAACTTGGATTTTGCTTAGTAAGCTATTATACAAATTAAAAAAAATAGCCGTTCCAAGATGGTTTATAAAAGTAAAAATCAAAATGCAAGCCTTACACGTTAGTTCTTTGGTATTCAATCTGAAATATTTGAGATTCATATGGAAGTAAGGTGTTCAAGAATAGATTAGACCATTGAAAACTATTTTAATAGGTTGTAATATGCTGATGCTGGTTTGAAATCTCACTGGATATTGACCCTGATCAGGTTATTTCATTATTAGGATTGATAACCCTAATTTTAATTCCGACTGAAAATGAGTTAAGACCGCTTCAACAATAACTTTATTAGATTTCTAATTATCCTTTTTTTGTCGCTAGGAGGACATTAAGCCGTACAAATAAACTTTTGCCAACACATATTTTTGTATAGGTTTTGATATTACAATCCGTCGACACATGGAGTGTTAAAAAATAGATAAAAAAAACTTGAGTGTTGGAGTTTTACTAGTCAGAAGAAATGATCACCAAAAGTACTGAAAGCTTAACACCGTTAAAATATTTGTACGAAAATATTCTCAATTTCACACGTCCCCTAATTGTTTATCAAAAAAAGTAAGCTCGATGGTCAGTCCAGGGCGCTCAGCTTCGATTCATTCACTAGATTAAACGAGTAATTCTGTGAGGCCCGCTTCCGTCGATGCGTGTCCGTAAGCGGCGTCAGGTGTGTCTCGTTCGATTCACTTCGTTAGCCTGAACTGCATCAATCTCAGCAGCGGCAGCACCAGCCACGGCACACCATGCCAAAACCACGCAGACACGCAGACTATCCGCTCGAGAATCTTTCCAGCCGCTACGAGAACCGGATGATAAATTACTCTCGAAGGAAGGCCTCCGCTTCTTCCTGCTTCAACGAAGCAGTGCTTCGGCTGCTGCTCCCGATCGTAGCCGTTCTCGTTCTTCCCTCCTTTGCCGGCGTGTAGGCTGGTAGTGCAAAAAACGTGCAAAAAGAACGACAGTCTCGGCCGGCGAAGGAGGGATTGTAACGCCGCGCAGATTGTGTGGCTCAAACAGTAGCACCGGCATTAGCATATCGCGTTCGGCCTATCATCGCAGTCGCTGCTCTGGCGCAGCACTGGCAGCAGTGTGTGAGCCCCCTCTCGTGGGGCTCCAATTGCAGCAACATAACGAGGGCACCCCATGACATCTTCCCCCCTCCCCAAGGCAGCAAAACAGGCTCGCGGGGCGGCTCTGACGCGGTTTGTGGCGATCGTCGAGAGATGCCCCCCCGCCGGCAAATGTCCTTAGGAGATGGAGACGAGAAGCGAGTGAGAAGCGGCAAGAGATCTTACCGGCCCTCCATCGGGAAACGCTCGGCACGCTGCGAACGCGTCGTCCCGGCGTCGTCATCATCTTTGCTCGTGCAATAATGATGCACAGCGTGGATAAAGCAAAATAACCGGTGTTGCCCACCGCGCGGGAAGGTTGCCGCGAGCCCGGAGTCCCCCTCTGCACCTCGGGAGTGTCGTACGGGAGATGATGAATTTTGATTAAACGCTTCTTTCTTCCAGTGACATTTATCTACATATTTAGCTACATTCTTGACATTACCACAGCGTAGGGTCGGTTCGCTCGCCCCTGCCCTGGGCAGGGATCGGATGGAAGCGGATCGGACCTCTGCTGCTTTGCGTAAATCTTGAGCCAGTGAGCATCGTCGTTGCGTTCTGACTTAATTGTGGTCGGTTTTTGCACGCACTGCCGCGCGAGCAGCCGCGATGGTGAGATCGATAGTGGTTGGTAGGGCTGTGCTGTGCGAAGAATAATCTTTACACGGACAAGATTACGGACGTGCGGTGAGCGCGTCGAGCGCTACCATTTTGTCGCTTTTAGCGTTATCAGATTGTTGAACATTCTACATGAACATTCTACTCAGTGACCTTTGCTTTTAAAGAAAGCATCTCCTTGGAAAACGGGAGCGGAACATCGCTTCGTTAAAAAAAAAAAATGTTTCCTCACTGTTTGACGGAGAACCGGGGGGCATTTTTCTCCGGAAGGAAGGATCTTTACTTCGAAACGATTCTTATCCGTAATGTGTTTCGCCCGAATAAACCGTCCTTTCATCATGGGCTCATTGGAATGTTGTCTTTACCCTCCTCCAAATTCCAATGTGCCGATCGCTGTTTTAATTTCCATCTGTCGAACCCACCGTGCTCCGATCTAAAACAAATGTGTTGTCACGCACGGTTGACGATCGGACGGGATGCTGTCCGTATTCCCCCACGGTGACTCGTTTAGGGGGTGTGCTCCCGGCGCACGATATCGGTAATTCAAATTTAGGAAATGAATGTTGATTAATGTTTCACTTACCTTGTCCGCTCGTACGACAATCCCGATCCAAGGATGCGTGTCGGTTTGATGGCAGAATACGTGAATGGTGGGATTATCAGCAACCAGCGCATCCTTCGGTATCCACGCCGCAGACCTGGGCAGACCGTTTCTACTTCTCGGAAGGAGCCGTGCTTTGGAGGTGAGAAAAAATGCATCGGTTCGGCTAATGTAAGCCACGTGTCCCTGCGGTTGGTTTGGGAGCATCGGCACGATGGAATTGAATATTTAGCTATGAATATGTCTGTTTTTATTAAGTAAATTTGGTAAATTTTGGTTGATACGAAATAACTTTTCAAAGTGTTTGACTCAGAGAGACAGAAAGATAGCGAGAGAGAGAGAGAGAGACAGAGAGAGATAAGGAAAAAGAGAGATAGATGGTGGTTAAAAAACTTTTCAATTTTCATCAATGAATTTCAAACAATAACAACAATTAATTTTGAATTGAAATATTTTACCTTACATTTTTTATGTTGATAAATGATGGTGTTTGTTTATACATAAATTAGCCAACATATCATAGGCTACTCAATTGATTTGTTTTTATTCCGAGCATATCTCACATCATAAGTTCTGACTTTGTTAATACTTCGCAGTAAAAAATCATAAAAACATATTTGATAATAGTTTAAGATAAATCTTATTATTTTAATTTTTTAAGGTATTGTTGATTGAACAGTTGTGTTTTATGACTGTATAAATAATATGCTTGATATAATGTTTTATAAATAAAATACCATTTGTACCATCAGCTAGCTAAAACGATTACCTTGTCGCAGGCATAAAGGTAGCTCGACGTAATTGTATTCATATGATCTCAAACGCCATAGCGAACGCAAAACCCATTTGCTGCATCCGCACCAGCCGGAGCTGGGCTCGCATATAAATAAAAATGTTCACTGGTTTGATGTGTTGACATAGCATTAAACCGTCCGAATCGATTTGATCTATTTCGCATTATGCATGCATCAAGACTAGGTTAAATAAGCGTTACGGTTGAAACTTTAGGGAGAACCATCATGCAATAAAATAAAAACACAACAGAGAAATGTTTCCAAATGGTGACAAAACAGTGTCCTTTGAACGGGAAAACGGTGTGCAAATGGCAGAGAAAAGACCCAAGCCGCTCCAAACCGGCGGATCCAATTGGGTCTAATAAAAATTTTAAATAATGCGCTCCGGAGCAAAAAAGAAAACAAAGCGGAGGCATAAATATTGAAACATTCGTGCATAAAATGAGCAGGAAGGCGTCCCTCGTTCGCTCGTTCCGAGATGTGGAACGGATTGTAGCGTAGCGAAGAATTTTGGGGCTGCCGTCAGAATGAGTGGAAGATTTCGATAGAGACTGCGCGACCAATCGGTATCGGTTTGAAGATAAAAAATTAAAACACGAGCTGTTGAAATGAAAGCTAGAATAAAAAATCGTTTAAAATATTTGCTACTGTTCATGCGCGCGCGTGTGTGTGTGTGCGTGTTTTGTTTCCTTCTCCCTGTGATCCTTCGGACATCATGGATCCGGTGATCGTTGTTCTTTTCTGTACCATAACGAAAGAGCGAGATGAAAGCCTTTATTCCTTCCTGTCTCTTCCGCGCACCACGCTCGATACATTATGCATACGTGATTAACATACTTTTATATGATTCGATTATTCGGACCGGGCGCCGCCACCCCCGCCTCCTTCTTGTAGTGGTGGCTATGCATAATTGAGGCAGCATCCGAAGGGGTTAATCAATAAATTTGTTCTTCGAACTTCCACTGGTCATCGAGAACGATCGCGTCGGGAAGCAGTAAAAATCGAAAAAAAAACACACACACAAATAAACAAAATCTCAACCGGTGGCGGTGAAACAGTGGCGCAAATTAACAGATCTCGAACCGTTTGCCTAATGTGCGAAGCCCTCGGACATGATTGATCGGGAGGTGATCCGGAGGCGACGATTAAACGACGACGTAGCGCAACCGTTTCCCGCCGGCGTTCGGCCGGGCGTTAAATATTCATCTTTCCGGGCGGGGACACTATGAATAAAGCAACGCGGCTGCAGACGGGGACAGAATGCTTCGTGCGGTACTGATTTAAATATTATCCAGCAGCCAATACGGTACGGATGCGTGCCGACAGGAAGGATCCCATTCGGGTTGATTGATTGTTGCCCGGCCCATTCGGTGGCTGCGGCGGTGGCCGCGATGGGGATGGGTCGCGATGAAATTCAAACGAGACCGAGCGGAATCACAGCATCTTCGGTGGGTCGGGATGGGGATGGGGTGCACTATGTTTATGATAATTGGGCAATGCATATGCTACAAATTAACTCCCGATGTTTTCAGAAGCGGACGGATGAGTGACGGTCATCGTGTCGTACGAGTCTTAACTGCATGTAGAACGTGTGTGGGGAAGGCTTGTATAATACTTTTTTTTAGTTTTATTTATGTGGTAGGAAGTAAGCTGTGGGAAATAGTATTGAAATTAAGAAAATAAAATGTATCTTTAAATAGGAATGATTGACAAAAATGACATGGTGATAATTGACATAAAAACAAAAATTGACAATCAATTGTTAACTGATTATCAATTGCATGTACGTCAAAGTGTATAATTTCGATGTTTGCTATTTCAGTCGAGAAAGTTAATGAAAAATATCTAGCGATATAAATAGCATTTTATACACGTGAAATTTCTGAATAAAATACAATTTTGAAAAACGTCAAAAATAAATAAGATAAAGTGGGGTTTTCTGTGCCAAAAAAAAAAGTACATAACAGTCAAATGCAACAGATCTGATTGTTAAATCGTAATTAATACCTCTTATTCAAACTCTAAGCTAAGCCTCATTAGTTTAGTGGTTTAGTTTAGAATTAATTTTACCTTTTTAGGATATTTTATGATCAACACGATCATATGATTGATTTGATGATAGATGTTTTATGCTGTGATATTTTTTTCACATTGTACTTTATGAATGTGGTTCGTTAAATGTTACAATGACAAAATTAATCTTTTAATGATAACATTTGTTGCACTGTTAATAACATTTGTAAAATCCCCTTTTTAAACTATTCTAAGCACCCAAATTACTATTTCAAAATCAGGCAAAAAGAGGAGAAAAACTGTTACTTTACTTCAAATGATTATTTTGAACTGTTAAACATAAAGTAAGAAATGTTCAACGACACTCCTTACGAAAGCGAAAATACGGTTTTGTGAATTTAATAATTTCAATTCAACATTTAGTCAACATTTACACAACGCATTCAGTTGATTTTGTGAAACATCACGCTCAAATTGTAGAACATGATTTTCATGCTGAAACAAAACGCACCGTTTTGCTCTCCGGTATGCAGATGGTGTACGTTAGACATTGAACTGTTCTGTTCGTCTTGCACATCGTTTCTCGAAAGTCGTTCCGATAACAGAACCATTATTGCTATCATCAAACGTAGCATAGGTGTAACATAATGACCATGCACCATCCTACGTTGGAATGCGTGCATCCCGTCATGGGGCTATTCGGGAACACAGGGATAGAGAGAGAGAAAGAGAGAGAGAGAGAGAGAGAAAGAGAGAGAGGCTGAACACCAAGTTGCCGAACACCTACCCCAATCACCGTGAGACATGTTTTAATTAAAACCGATCGATCGGAAACGGGAAGGATGCTTTTGAACGCCCAACCGCAACGCGTTGCCTTGTCTTCTGCTCAAAGGAATGATTGAACGAAAAAAAAAATAAAAAAATAAAAAAAGATGCATCTACTCGGATTCGGACCGACACTGGCATCGCCGGTTCGCGGCTCGATCGTACGAAATGATCGGTCGATAATTATGTTCTGGCTTCTGGCGATACGCAAAACATGATCGACGACGAAACGGCGATCGCCGTTGTGCACGGTGCAGCGAAAAGCGAGAAGTGAAAAAAAAGAAAATGAAAATCGATCAAAAAGAAATCAACCGACCCCGCGCAGATCGCGAAACGGGACGACCCGTCTGGAGATGATAAATGTTGATAAACGCGATGCTTATGACGATTATTACGTCGTCCTCCGCGCTTGCCGGTGATCCGACGGCGTCCGGGGAGGCTTGGACGCCACTGGTGACCACTGGTGTGGCTTTCGCGGGGTTCAAGGTTTGAGATTGCGGTTGTACGCCACGAACGAGTTCAATATCACGGAGTTTAAAAGTGAGAAAATGGGACTCTTTCGTACAAATACAAATTGCTGCGCCAAATAGTCACCGCATCGAAGGAGGGAGAAGATACAATTATACTGCGGTTTGAATGTTGTTTGAAAAAATTGTTCATAAATGGGCTTTTTTTTAAATGTTATAAAAATTGTTTAGAGACCGGGAACGATATAAAGAAAAAATTTCTTTATAATTCGTCCTACTGTTCCTAACAACTGTCTTCAGAACTTATGTTTCTTTCATTCATAAATCGACTCCGCAATAACACGTGCATTGAAACATTTTAGGGATTTCTTTTACTCTTCACCTTCTGGTAGAACGCGCTGTTGGATCTTATCGCCCCGATCAGATGTAGTTTCCGCCCAAGTATGGCACGTCAACAAACCATAAATTTACCAAACAACACAATCCCCCTCGCGGGCAAGATGCGGGCACTTGAACATGGCACACGGCTAGAATAGCGTTAAATTTCGACGCATTTCAAGACCCACGGATTCATTCATAGCCGGACGTAAGCAAGGGGCTTGGTCGTCCAAGACAGAGACAGCAGGAGAAAAAAAGATCCATACGCCACGGGACATCTCAAATACTCAGCAAAACGTAGAACGTGGTCCTTTGTACGGAAGATCTTTATCAAACGGTACGACCGTTTTGACGAGGAAAAGGGCACTCTTTTTATTGCCCTCGCTGACTCGGACGGCCAGCCGGGTTGGGTTGGTGTGTGCTTTTTTTCGGTCACCATTTTACGTCCGCATGTTAATTGCGTATGGTGGCAGTACTTCTGGGAAGCGCCAGGAAGTAACACCTTCCTGGAGCTACCGGAGCGCTGCGATGGACAACCGCTTCGTATTTGTCCACCGTGTAAGTGAGTCCAGCGTTGTCATTAGTGGGCTGATTGAACGATTAATTCGTACTGTTGAACTCCCCAATGACCCACAGCCTGTGGCGTAGGCATGTGTGCTCTCAGCGCTGTCATCGGACACGTGTCTTTGCCGGAACGCTAGTGTGGGCAAGCGTATCATGTTCGCAGAGATCAATGAATAATCAATATTAATACGGAATGTTCATTTATGGTAATGCCTCACCACTGGAAGTGTTGGTGACTTATTCTGTTTGCTTGCGAGATTAAGCGTAAGGACTTCCAGGAAGGGATGGTCATATCGAGAAGAAAAATCATTTTCCTTACGGTCCCACGCAAAGGTGGGCGGGGAAAGACGTAAACAAAAATCTATCAACTTCGAAGTACAACGGATTACCAACGGCAATTGCTGCTGCCCAGTGTCGTCCGTGTAAGCAAGAAGCTGCATGACAAACAAACGTCCGAGTCATACCGATCCTAGAGACGTTCTCTGTATTAAGCCGCCCCAGCCCGAAACAACCGAAGTGTAGCAAATTTGTTGCAGTAGCGGATATCCACCCCGGAATCAAGATGACTACCGGGCAGCTTAAGACTCCTTGTGGCTCGTACTAAAACCACGGTAAAAGCACGGAATGCGGACAAACAATAAGTGGGTACTGGGACGAAGTATGCACATCCGCAGATTACACACATCCTGGGCGTGGGTCCGACGAACACAAACACACACCGGAAGAGTCGTGAGGTACGACGATTCTAATACGAAGATGCAAATATTCCGACTCGGCGACTTGCACACGACGTCTTATTTGGATTGGACTGGAACAATGGAGTCCAATTGTGTAGTAACTGCTTGACAGTGAGCTAATGTTTGTAAAATATTGTACATTAATTTGTACATTTCTTCGTTACCGTGCGTATTTTACAATTACATTTCGTCATTATATTCCTAAACCCTTTTTAAAGGTTTTGACGATTGCTAAAATTCTTTGCTAAAAGCCTTACTAATGTGCCACACAGTGTAGCTTAGAACGGTAACCCGCTCCACCCAGTCGCAGCAACCGTTGACTTCGGCCATAGTTCTTCCACCGCCTACTTCGAAGTTAAGATTGCTGCCTAGGCAGCAAACTGATAGATATTTTCAAGAAGGTAAGCGCCCTCGACTCGGCTTTCGCAAAGGAATTAATTAATACAATTATGACATATAATACGATTCTCTCACAACGACTCTGGGCGCCGGGTTCTGCGAGTGCTCCAAAATGCGTAAGCTCGACCGTGCAAGGAAAAGGGTCGGACATTGTGTTCCACTGGAGCACGAAATTCCGTCGGTTCCGTGGGGCTTGCGTCTAACTTTGTTGGCTTTGTGCTGCTGGAGGGAACCGGTGCAGCACACGGTGGTACGGATTTCTTCAGCTTATGTAAACGGGGTTCTACTTCCGCCTGGCATCCCCGGTACACGCACTTGCCAGAAGAAGTATAGCGAATGAAGATTTCCGATTCCGATTCGTTTGCATAACACTCCTGGCGGTGCTGCTGGGCGCATCGTTGGCTTCTTGAAGAGCCCGGTCGGATAATACCGGCTCGGCTCACATGCAAATACTTCCCAGTAAAGCCAATAGTTTGGACCAAAAACCGTTCGAGGTGGAGAGCGTTCCACCGAGCGGAAGCGGAAAAGCACCAGTGCTCGAAACGTTTGCCGCCGCCGAGGCTAAGATGCTCCTGCACGCGTTCACAGAAGCAATTAATCCGAGCCAATGAGTTTGTCACAATGCGAGACAGTTGGTTTTGTTTCGGCTCGTTGATTGTTTCGGGTCGACTTTGCGTGCTAGAGAAGTGCTCATAATTCATCTTTCGCAACATGATCCCGACATGAAGCCACCGTTCGGGTTCCGGGTTCGGATCCGAGATGCGAGCGGTGTCTGCTATGAAAGGATTTATCTGGAGCCGAGTAAATCTTTGATAAGGATTTTATTTATTCACGCCTGGGTTATTGCAATGTACATGTAAAGCGTAGCATACGAGCGGTACATTTTGAAGGGTTGTGAAATGTTACGTTGCTTAACATACACAATATGTTTTCTATTACCAATAGATTAAATTTTACTTCCAATAATATTTTATCACGAATAGTTACATCTAATTTGTTTTGTAATCGATCCATAATGATTATTTGCATTTAGTAGCTACTCGTTTGAAGTGCAATGATGAACTAATGTAAATTGTGTTCAGATACATTCAGAAAATCAAACAGCTTTACAACATGTTTTGATGTTTAAAAATACTTTGTGATACTTAACAGGTCAAGGAAATCCTTTATGAGTAAAATTAATTATTACAAATCGAAGACATGTCACAAAACATTAATTTATCTTCATTTGTCAATTTGAATGTATTTGTACAGCCGGAAATGGTATTTGTTTCAATTTAATCTCTCTATTTAACTCTATTTAACTAATCTAAGCTCTACAGGCCTTGATTGAGACGAAAAAGTATCCATCCAAGTTAAATTTTTCCGTATGTCGTTGTACAATAACTGCATTATCGTTCTCCCAACACGTGCTTGAGAGAAGCAAACAGTGACTTTCAATCCATCTTAGAAACAAACTACTCACGCCGGCTTAAATTGCGATCGTTTGGGGATGAAGTCAAGTACAAAAAAACCAAAAGATCAAAAACCTGTTCTCCTGTCCCAAACGTTCTTAATCTTATCTAACCACGCGCGGTACGATCCGATGTGCAATTTATTTGTTTCGCGCTGTAAAAATCCTCTTTCCCTCGCTGCTGTAATCAAACGACAGTGTAAAACAGGATGCATCTCACCCGTAGTTGTTGCATCGCGAACCTCCCGAAAGCCACCCTTAGCTTGCCCGGTACACCCGAAAACCACTGGCAGCAATCAGCAAGGCATCGGTCAGTTTGATTGACAGTTTCCGCAGCCGTCTTACTATTGCACGCAGGTTGCACCACTGCACGCGTGTATGTGTGTGGAGGGAAAACGGAGGACGGAAAACAATGGTCAATCCCTTTCTCCCTACCCCTCTCACATACGGGAGATAACGGGAGTTCTGCGGGTTGCTCGCAAAACCCCTTTTCCGTAACATGTTTATTCGTTATCGAGCGCTGTTGACAAAACAAGCACATTTCTTTCATTTTTATTCCCTCGTCGATTGTCACCGCCAAGGTCCCCGCCGAAAAATGTGTACCACCGAGAGTGAATGAGAAGGAGCGGGAAAGGGAGAGAGAAAGCATACAGTTTCGACAGACCACTAGGGGGCTATTCGGGTGACATTTTCGTGTGGGTTTTTCGTGTGTTCCCGATCCCGGTCGCACCGGCGAACCCTCGCCGCTCACCGGGACACACTGACAAAGCAAAGTTGGCAAAAATCAAAACTAAGATTGATGAGCGTTCGGTGCGACGAGCGTCGTCGTCTCCGGCGTTGACGAGACGTTGACGAATTCCGGATCCTGCTCCGCGCAAACCTCCCATCTTCCACCGGTACACCAGCCAAAAAATAAAAATAAAATCGAACGCTAAGCCTTGCTGCGATCGTCGTCACACAGTTGCAGGATCTTCTTCCGACCGCCTTGATCGGTACATCCTGTCGTGTGTTC